>JAXRKP010000694.1:155000-197500 GCA_037039925.1 Doris montereyensis | reverse complement strand
TAAAGAATGTTTGGTTTATGCTACCTGGAGAAGAGGGATGTGTTTGTGGCAGGAGAAATAGAGGGGAGGGGGGAGGGGGAATAAATATCAAGGAAAAATATCCCCGTCCTCCACACCTTTCTTTGTCTGCTATTTTCGTCAGTGCTGAATGATTGTTTATAATAAAAAAAAAGATAGAAAGGATTAAATCTAGATATATAGCCACCAGGGGTACGAACTGTCTGTGAAAACAACTGCTGCTAGTCATGATTGGTTTGGCTTGAAGGATCTTACTAATAGAACTGCCTCCAAGTCAACGGGATTCTGTAGTCCATAAGCAAGGTGTCGGCCTCTCAACTAACATCTCGTTAGTTCAAACCCCTGCAGTTATACATGTTTTCGATAGTTTTTTTTTACCAGTAAAAGCTTATCCCCCCCCCCTAACCAGGTTGGTATATCGACACCCAGTCCCATCGGAGACGAACGATAATAAGAGATGCCGTGGACAGATTGCAACATTCTGTGCACGTTAAAGATTCTTTGGCTGTTTACTACAGGGCATTCTGGGTAAAATTTAAAAATCCTACCAAAACTCTTGACATCACCTTAGTTGTGGATGCGGGTAAATCAAATCAAACCAAAGCTTCCAAGTCCATTAACTTGTCTGTCAGACTGGCAAGTGTGAATTATTCCGTCATGAAACTTATGATAAAAACTTTTAAAAATTTCCTCTTCTAATCCTAAATGATTCCCAAATGTTCTTCATTTTACAGACTTCAGAGGTAGAAATCGTCTGCTCCCGTCCCGCCCAGAAGTCTGACCCAAGCAAGAACAGCAGTGTTTGAATCTTGACGACCTACCGCGGTAAGCCGTTGTACCACGGCCTACCGCCAGTGCCTGTTTATCCCCTTTTCCTAGACCTGTACAACTTGTGCACCCACAACGTGTGCACCCACAACGTGTCCATCCATGAGGTGAGCTATTGGAGGGGCCTACTGGTAGGTACTCCTTCTTTTCTTTTACCTGGTGGGTATCTTGTTACTTTGATTTTGTTTTTGTTTTTTGTTGGGAATGTAGCTTCACTTTCTCCTACCGTTTTCTGTGTCCGCTCAATCACGTTTATATATGCTTGAGCAAAGAGATTGTGGTGTTGAGAGCACTGCCGTCGGCAAAAAAAGAGGTCACGAACACTGTGTTATTCTGCTTTGGTTTTGGTCTGTAATCAAATCTACGTAGATGTACAAGTTTTCAATCTGTTCTGCATCGGATGTCAATACCAATTTTTTGTCTCGGTATACATCAGGAAGACTTGCCAAACATATGCCTAACAGGGTTGAGGCCACCACACAGCCTTGTTTCACACCATTGGAGACAGCTAAGGACGTGAGTATTCTCCAGTATCTCGAACTCTGCATATTGCCATGGATTTCTTTATGAATTCATCTGCGTATCCAAATTTTGCCATGCTTTTCTAACTGTCATTTCGAGAGATTGTCGAAAGCTGTTGGGAGCTCACGAAAGCTGTTAATAGGTTGCCATTCTGCTCTCTGCATTTGTTTGGTATTTGTGTGACAACAAAGACCATGTCCACTGTACACGTCCTTGCTTAAGACCACATTGGCTCTCAAAGTTTAGATGGTAGGTCTTTTCCAAGGTGCGCATCAAGGAGATTTAGCATTGTTCTCGCCGGCGATTGAGAGAACTAGACTATAATCCTATGATTGTCACAGATTTATCTGTTCAGTTCTTCGTGGATAGATGTGCTATAGAGGCGTCTTAAAAATCCTGGAGTAAGTATTCTTGCTTCCGCGTTGATTGGAAAGTTTCAATCATCTTCTTCTTCAATTGGGAACTTCTTCTTCTTCTTCAAGGCGGTGGTTTATGTTGAAACGGAGACTCAGAGCTTACGCCCTCAGCTGACTTGGGGCCAGTTGTGGGTCTCCGGCTTAACCTGGAACTACCTATACTGAGATCTTAACCCATCCGTTGACGATCGGGTTGGCTCCACCGTTACAGAACGGACTACCCTTCCGAGAGCAGGTTTGCTCTTGGTCATCGGAAGTGTTTTGGGAAACTCCATTTACATTATATCAGCAGTGATGGAATCTACCCTTTCATTGGAGACTAATGGATTTGAGGCTCGAAAAATTAACAAAACAAAACAAAAGAAAAAATAGTTTTTGTTAAACATAATTTCCTCTAATTTTCAATCGCAAGTGTTTTAAGAAGGCCATTTGAAAACTCGACACTTTCCTGATAAGAAGTGGACAGGTTCGGCGTTATATTCTAAGAGGTTCTGGAGGTGGCATTGGAGATGTCTTTATGGTTTTATTAATAACAAATAGCTATTTAACAAAACAAAAGTCAAAAGTTTCTTTTTTCTTTCTCCTTGATTAACAATTGAATATCCAGAAAATTGTTAAGTGTAAATGTTCTCTTTAACGCCATTTTTAATAGCACTATTGGAACAATTAATGAGATTTGAGTGTAATAGTAATATAATTAATAACAATAATGATACAAACTTTATAATAATAATAATAATAATAACAATAACAATAATACTCTATGTGATAACAAAAATAATCATAATAGTAATCACATTAAAAACACTGCCAACAACAAATATAACAATAATAATGATAATCATAATGATAATATTGTGTGTCACGAACTGCCCAATAACACCTCCATCACCTCCTCGTCTGAGGAATCTGGCCACATAATCAACTCATTCTCACCGAATTGATGTCATGTAATGGCACAGACTTGGCACTGTGCTCGGCCATTGCTGGTAGTTGAAGCAGACGTGAGCTTGTTGACACACCTGGTGTCCTCTAAGTTAGTTGTCACGGCTGTAGAACGCTTGGGTGTCTGATGCGTTTCGCTTGCAACACCGTGTGGAGATTGTTGTGATCCAGACGGGGCAACTTGACGCGTTTGCTGTTAGGTAATCTGGGGATTGTTGTGATCTTGGTATAGTACATGTACTTCGATCTTACTAGCTGTGAAGCAATCAATTGGACTCAGGACTTGCCATGATTTTGACAGCCAATTTGAGATGGTTGATGTGAAGCACTTTGTGGAACTAGATGTGACATCCAATGGAGCCATTCGATGTGTTTCCTGTGAAGAATTGTGTAGACTTTGATTTGATCGTTATGAGAACACTCGAGACGTTTCCTGTGATCATTAATAACTTATGACGTTAATATTGTGGCCCATTATTTAAAAATAGGAAAAAGAAAGAAAGCACGTAAATAAGTTTTAAAAAAGCGATGATGAAAGGAAGCGTAAACAACCAAAGGCTGTAAAATGGACCATAAATTCATGGTTAATTATTAGTACTAGTATTAGTAGTAGTAGTATTAGTAGTAGTAGTAGTAGTAGTAGTAGTAGTAGTAGTAGTAGTAGTAGTAGTAGTAGTAGCCTTCATACATTTTTGAATTCTATTGTATCACGGGTACATTGTTAGGGGTTGTGTTTTTCTGTTTCTTTTCGTTTTCATTTTGTTTTGTTTTGCAATTTATGTTGTATTATTCTTATCATGGTCCTCGTTACATGGTCTTACAGTTGTAGAAGCAGTAGCATTGTTAAGGGCAAAGATAGTGAATTTAGGAGTACCATGTGTAGTAAGTAGTAACAGTAACAGGAAAGATTTTAAGTTCTGACAGTATGTATGGGGATGTCAAAAAGAGGAACTCGCGTTTTGCGAATCATGGAATTTCAATGCACCCTAAACTGTCGTGAGGAATTGTGTCAGCCCTTCTAAGGGAGCTACTAAATGTAGATTGTCATTCTTTCAAAAAGGCACTCTAAACTTCCCAGAGACACAGTGCATATGAAATAATTTCAGTACATGTATAATGTTTCTTGAATAATAGATGTATAGAGAAATATAGAGATGTAAGTAAAACGATGGGTTTTACATAGACGTTTGGAAGAACAGGAACATATAAATAGATAGATTAAATTCACGACATTGAAACAGGAGGAACAGAGAGTTTCTTTTTTTTAGAAATAGGCCCCTAAAATGTCTTGAGGAATAGTGCCAGCCCTTCTAAAGGGATCTACTAAATGTAGATTGCAATTAAAAAGGCACTCTTAACTTCCCATAGACACAGTGTACAAGAAATTACTTTTGGTAAATAAATGGAAAGACGCCTAGAGAGACAGATAAAAGCGCAAATAAATAATGAGAATAGTAGCCAGTGTACATAGATGGATAGGTATAACGATGAAATATGGACAGAAATACGAGGGAGATATACGAATATAGGGCTACAGGATGTGAATTTCAGCAACGGTCCATAAGCCCTAATTTGATAACGTCTTGTATGTAATGCGCTGTCTGATCTGAGCACACACACACACACACACACACACACACACACACACACACACACAGACGCTTGTAAAGAGAGAATTAGAAAAAAAAAATGTAGAACTTCCTGTAATCCTGATGGGAAAACTCAGTGTTTGCTGTGTGATATACGGGTCAGTGTATTTCATTTGGTTATTTTTGAAGGATTTGATTTGTCTGCAAAGTTTCATTCAGGCAGGCCGTTAGTTTGTATGTCTTAGTCTCCTGGGTGCAAGCAGCCTTCATTGTTGCCTGTAGCCCAAATTGCTCTCCCTTTCTTTTTATTTTCACCTGATGAGCCAAAGTCTTTATGCGAAGACTTGGGACATTTCCTGTGAAGAAGTGCACTACTTCCTGTAATCCTAATGGGAAAACTTGGGATGTTTCCTGTGAAGAAGTGCACTACTTTCTGTAATCCTAATGGGAGAAAACTTGGGATGTTTCCTGTGAAGAAGTGCACTACTTCCTGTAATCCTAATGGGAAATTTTGGGATGTTTCCTGTGAAAAGTCTGTAGAACTTGATGTGATCCTAATGGGAAACCTTGTGATGTTTTATGTGAACTGTAGAACTTAATGTGATTCTAAAAGGGAAAACTTTGAATATTCCCTGTAGAACTTGATGTGATGCTATTGTGAAAAAATTGGATGTTTCGTGAGGTTATCTTTGAAGGATTTCATTTGTCAGCGAAACATTCAGATAGGCCGTGAGTCTATATGTCTCCGGGACGGCAGCAGCCTTCATTGTTGCCTGTAGCTCAAATTGTTTTTCCTTTCTTTTTGCTTATCATTCTTGATGAGCCGAAGTCTTTTATGGCCGGAAAGAGGCATCATGTTGTCGTCGGTTCCTCTTCCTATGTTCTCTTAAAATACTTCGCATAACATAATGATGATAAAAAATAATAATGATCATATTAATAAAAACAATAATAATAATAATAACAAAAACAACAACAATAATAACTATAACAATTAGCAAAAATAAGAACAATAATGAAATCATTTGAGACTCGTCCAGTCGCGTGTCGTAATAATAGCACCTAATCACAATCACGTCTGAGGTAATAATAACGATGCATAATAATAGTGTTAATAATGGTAAAAACAACAATAATTCTATAACGGGATAATAGCAATAATAACAACGTTGTACAATAAGGATAGATCATTTCTAACTCGTCACTTGATTCAGGTGTGAATGAATACCAGGCTATAAATAACAAAATCGTGTTTGAGTGGGTAGTACGAAAAGCCTAACAGGCTTATGTCCTGTTGTAGCTGAGAAATAGTAATTAATTTAGCTGGTAAAAACGACAACACTAGTTCTAGCCCTACGGGGTTGGGGTGGAAGTTCAAACGTTGTACTCAAAATAGGAATAGTTATAGTTGAGGCTCTAATAAAATGATGTGATTCTATTGGGAAGAATGAGTACATATTCTATAAGAACTCTGTACGATGATCGTGATCCTCATAATACTAGGGATGTTTCCTGAACAGAATTTTGTAATGTTGTGATCCTAATGGGAACACTAGGGATGTTTCCCGTGAAAAACTCTGTACAACTTAATTGTGATCTTAATGGGATAACTAGGGATGTTCCCCGTGAAGAACTCTGTAGACATTGATGTGATCCTAATGGGAACACTAGGGATCTTTCCGTGAAGAACTCTGTAAGAATGTGATCTTAATGGGATAACTAGGGATGATTCCTGTGAAGAACTCTGTAGACATTGATGTGATCCTAATTAGTTAGGGATGTTTCCTGTGAAGAACTTTGTAGAAATTGATCTAATCCTAATGGGATAACTAGGGATGTTTTCCTGTGAAGAACTTTTCAGAACTTGTTGTGATCTTGGGAACACTAGAGATGTTTCCTGTGTAGAACTCTCTAGAACTTGGTGTGATCCTAATGGGAACACTAGAGATGTTTCCTGTGTAGAACTTGATTTGATCCTAACGAGATAACTAGGGATGTGGTACTGGGTGGCAACAGCGTTGAGTGCTGCCTGTAGCTCAACTTATTTTTCCTTTCTTTTTGCTTGTCACCCTTGACGAGTCAAACTCTTTTATGGCCGGAAAGAGGCATCCTGTGGTCGTCCCGGTTCCTCTTTCCATGTTTTCAAAAAACACTTCGAATAACATGACAATAATCATCAAAATAATAATAAGTAATATCAATCAATCAGAATAATCCCAACAATGATACTATAAATAATAACTTATAAAAATAGTAAGAAAAGTAACAATAATTGAAAAAAATAACAATAATTAAAAAACATAACAATAATAAACAATAATCACAATAATAACAAAAACAACAACAAATACAAGGCTACAAAGTTTGGCGGTTGATGTAATGTTGCCGACCTTCTGAGCAAGAAGAGCAATGACAGGCTGGCTTATTCCTAGAAATATGTTGATGTCGCGTGCAGTTCTCCTTAACGTCGAAATAGAAGACAGAACGAAAAGCGTAATGAGCAGTACGCTTTATGACTGGCATGATACACAGACAGCGCCATGGCTTTGTCATTAACATCCCACCGCCTGCCATGTTTGTCCCGTAAGATCCTTGCCATCTGCAATTTGACGATGTCAGCGGTGACATCGGGGAGAGATCTAGAGAGCTGTGACATAACAGTATCAAGGCTTAGTGGAGGAGATAGAATTTTAGTGTGGAAAAACTACATTTCCATTTGTATTATACTTGGCACACAGGTTCATCTTGACAATATTAATAGAATGACGTCAGTTTTTAAAAAATATATGTTGTAAACTTTCTGAGAAATTATTTTTTTGTACATTCATGACTAAAGTATTTTCAAAAATTCATTAAAAAAAACTATCCAAAATATCGAAAAAATCCGACGTCACTCTTTAGATGTCGAATGGAAAAGACGATTTGCAAAGTTTTGAGTGATTTTATTCATAACTAAGGCCGTTTCTATGGCAACCAAGGACGCTACAAACTTTTCAATGATAAAGGATGACTGCATTTTGACAGTTACTCATGCTAAAAAGCAAAAGAAAAATCACTTTAGGTGTCCCCCCTCCCCTTAGCTCCCTCGCCGGAGCAGGTTTCCTCTTGGCCATTGGAAGTATTTTGGAAAACTCCATTTACATAATATACTTCAGCTAGGATGGAATCTACAGCTGTGGCCTTGCCATTGGAAAGATCTTTAATAGCAATAAATTAACAAAACAAAACAAGCAAAAGTCATAACAACCAATTTTATCAGATTTATCTTTTTCAACACTGATGGACTTGTCATCCGTTGCCAACTCATCTGTGACGATCTTATTTGATCCTTCACTCTTGGTTGGATCATCCTTTACGATGCTAGAATCTTCCAACTTCTTTGTATCAGCTTTCTCAGCGATGCCCGAGTTTCTCTCTTTTGTCTTCAACTCCGCATCTTTTGCCGACTCGCATTTTGCGTCTTTCTGTTTGGCATCCGAGTCGTTTCCCTTCGGTGAAGACTTTCCCGACTTGATATCCTTTGTTTGCGACACTTTGTCTTGATCAGTCTCTGATTCAGATTTCTTCGACGTTTCTTGCCTCTCC
Source organism: Doris montereyensis (assembly GCA_037039925.1). NCBI lineage: Eukaryota > Metazoa > Mollusca > Gastropoda > Nudibranchia > Dorididae > Doris > Doris montereyensis. The sequence goes on along the minus strand of JAXRKP010000694.1, from coordinate 189,597 downwards.
GCGATTTTAGACGCATCTTTGTCGCGCGATTCTTTATCTTTTGAACCAGCATCGATTGGCTTTTCATCTGCCTTATCTGGATTTGCAGCTTTGCTGTCATCAGTGGGTTTTGGGATTTCTCCTTTGTCCGTCGAAGATGACCACGTCATCCTTGCATCCGGCCTTCTCATGACCTGACGAGTCGGTGATTATGGAGCTAGGCTCCTCGTAACCTTATTCTCATCTTTGTCCGAAGACACTTCAGATTTATTCGATCGCTGGTCAGCCACGGCCTTACTGTCTTTACTTCTATTTGTATTGTCCGATGTGGGTGCATCTGTTTTGCCAGATCGTTCTTTGGCGTCATTTTCGAGATTACGCAATGGGCTTCTCTTTTCCGATTTATCATCTGCGGTTTTTTCTCGGTTTCATTGGTAAGATCATGAAGTTTCCTTGGAGAAACATTCTCGTTCTTGGTTTGTTCGCTCACAGCTACAGACATGGTTTATCTTTGATTAGAACAAGGTCGTCAAAATTCGATATGCCAAAGAGGACAGTGAATCCACACCACGGGCTCGCACAAATGCTGGAAAGAACCGCAATGGTCATGTTGGTAATAACAATAACAATGGTGATAATAATTTTTTATAATACTAATAATAATAATGATACCACATGATAATATATGTAATAACATTACATCATAATAGTAGTTACAATATAAAATATAACAACCAATATAACAACAATAATCATAATAATCATAATTGTAATATTATTTGTCCCTAACTGCTCAGTAGCACCTCCATCACTGCGGCCTCGTCTGAGGGATCTATCCACATAATCTGTGAGCATTCTGAGACCGATTATGATGTCAGGTAATGGGCAGACTTGGCACTGTGAAATTGTCCATTGCTGGTAGTTGAAGCAGACGTGAGCTTGTTGACACACCTGGTGATCTCTGAGTTAGTTGTCACGGCATAGAACGCTTGGGTGTCTGATGCGTTTCGCTTGCAACACCGTGTGGAGATTGTTGTGATCCAGACGGGGCAACTTGACGCGTTTGCTGTTAGGTAATCTGGGATTGTTGTGATCTTGGTATATAGTACATGTACTTCGATCTACTAGCTGTGAAGCAATCAATTGGACTTAGGACTTGCCATGATTTTGACGAGCCAATTTGAGATTGTTGATGTGAAGCACTCTGTGGAACTAGATGTGACATCCAATGGAGCCATTCGATGTGTTTCCTGTGAAGAATTGTGTAGACTTTGATCTGATCGTTATGAGGACACTCGGGACGTTTCCTGTGATCATTAATAACTTATGACGTTTATATTGTGGCCCATTTTTAAAAATAGGAAAAAAGAAAGATAGAACGTAAGTAGTAACTTTTTTAAAGCGATGATGAAAGGAAGCGTAAACAAACAAAGGCTTTATAAATGGACCATAAATTCATGGTTAATTAGTAGTTGTAATAGTAGTAGTAGTAGTAGTAGTAGTAGTAGTAGTAGTAGTAGTAGTAGTAGTAGTAGTAGTAGTAGTAGTAGTAGTAGTAGTAGTAGTAGTACTGGTAGTAGTAGTAGTAGTAGTAGTAGTAGTAGTAGTAGTAGTAGTAGTAGTAGTAGTAGTAGCCTTCATACATTTTTGAATTCTATTGTATCACGGGTACATTGTTCGGGGGTTGTTGTGTTTTTCTGTTTCTTTTCGTTTTCATTTTTTTTGTTTTACAATTTATGTTGTATTATTCTTATCATCGTCCTTGTTACAGGGTCTTACAGTTGTAGAAGGAGTAGCATTGTTAAGGGCAGAGATAGTGAATTTAGCAGTATCATGTGTAGTAGCAGTAGTAACAGTAACAGGAAAGATTTTAAGTTCTGACAGTGTGTATGGGGGCGTCAAAAAGAGGAACTCGCGTTTTGCGAATCATTGAATTTCAATGCACCCTAAACTGTCGTGAGGAATTGTGTCAGCCCTTCTAGAGGAGCTACTAAATGTAGATTGTCATTCTTTCAAAAAGGCACTCTAAACTTCCCAGAGACACAGTGCACATGAAATAATTTCAGTACATGTATAATGTTTATAGATTAATAGAAGAATAGAGAGAAATATAGAGATATAAGTAAAACGATGGGTTTTACATAGACGTTTGGATGAACAGGAACATATAAATAGATAGATTAAATTCACGACATTGAAACAGGGGAAAAAGAGTTTTTTTAGAAATAGGCCCTAAATGTCTTGAGGAATAGTGCCAGCCCTTCTAAAGGGATCTACTAAATGTAAACTGCAATTAAAAAGGCACTCTTAACTTCCCATAGACACAGTGTACAAGAAATTACTTTTGGTAAATAAATGGAAAGACGCCTAGAGAGACAGATAAAAGCGTAAATAAATAAGGAGAATAGTAGTCAGTGTGCACAGATGGATAGGTATAACGAAATATGGACAGAAATACGAGGGAGATATACGAATATATGGGTACAGGATGTGAATTTCAGCAACGGTCCATGAGCCTAATTTGATAACGTCTTGCATGTAATACGCTGTCTGATCTGAGCACACACACATACACACACAAACACACAAACACACACACACACACACACACACACACACGTGTAAAGAGAGAATTAAAAAAAGAAAATTGTAGAACATGCTGTAATCCTGATGGGAAAAGTCAGTGTTTGCTGTGTGATATACGGGTCTGTGTATTTCATCTGGTTATTTTTGAAGGATTTGATTTGTCTGCAAAGTTTCATTCAGGCAGGCCGTTAGTTTGTGTGTCTCAGTCTCCTGGGTGCAAGCAACCTTCATTGTTGCCTGTAGCCCAAATTGCTCTCCCTTTCTTTTTATTTTCACCCTTGATGAGCCAAAGTTTTTTATGCGAAGACTGGGGACATTTCTGTGAAGAAGTGCACTACTTCCTGTAATCCTAATGGTAGAAAACTTGGGATGTTTCCTGTGAAGAAGTGCACTACTTCCTGTAATCCTAATGGGAAAACTTGGGATGTTTCCTCAGAAGAAGTGCACACTACTTCCTGTAATCCTTGGGAAAACTTGGGATGTTTCCTGTGAAGAAGTGCACTACTTCCTGTAATCCTAATGGGAAAACTTGGGATGCTTCCTGTGAAGAAGTCTGTAGAACTTGATGTGATCCTAATGGTAAAGCTTGTGATGTTGTATGTGAACTGTAGAACTTAATGTGATGCTAAAAGGAAAACTTTGAATGTTCCCTGTAGAACTTGATGTGATGCTAATGGGGAAAAAATTGGATATTTCGTGAGGTTATCTTTGAAGGATTTCATTTGTCTTCGAAGCATTCAGATAGGCCGTGAGTCTATATGTCTACTGGACAGCAGCAGTCTTCATTGTTGCCTGTAGCTCAAATTGTTTTTCCTTTTTTTGCTTATCACTCTTGATGAGCCGAAGTTTTTTATGGCCGGAACGAGGCATCATGTGGTCGTCGGTTCCTCTTCCTATGTTCTCTTAAAATACTTCGCAGAACATAATGATGATAAAAAAAAAAATAATGATAATATTAACAGTAATGATAGCCATAATCAGAATAATAACAACAACAATACTCTAATGTATAAAAAAAATAAGAACAGTAAAAACAATAATAATGATTACAAAAACAACAACAATTATAACTATAACAATAACAGCAAGAATAACAACTCCAATAATGGTAGATCATTTGAGACTCGTCCTGTCGCGTGTCGTAACTGTATTGTAGCACCTCTATCACAATCACGTCTGAGGTACCTGAGCACGTGTTGAGGCGTCGTAGCTGATCCGTGGTGTTGTGAGCTGGTAACCACGACAACACTGGTTCTAGCCCTACGGCTGGCACAGGTACAGGTGGGGTGGGGGGAAGATACTTCACTCTAATTCCTCACTTGATTCAGATGTGAAGGAGTACCCAGCTATAAGCAGACAAAGATCGTCTCTGAGGCGTAGTACGAAAAGCCTAATAGGCTTTGTACTGTATGCTTACCCCCCGGGAGGGGAGAAGGACTTTGAATTAAATTGCCTGCTGATGGATAAATGAAGTACAGTCGAGGAGCCTCCTGTTGTCCGGGGATACGGACTGTAGATCCATCTTAAATATTCATTCTCGCCAAAATAGTCGCCAGATACTTAGAAGTTGTGGCAGGGCGTGAAATAAAATGATGTGATCCTATTGGGAAGACTAGAGACATATTCTATGAAGAACTCTGTAGAATTTGATGATGTTAATTGATGTTAATGGGTAAAAAAACTTGCTTTGACTTTATGGGTGGGATGTTTCCTGTGAAGAAAAAACTTGGTTTGATCTTTATGGGAACACTAGGGATGTTTCCTGTGAAGAATTCTGTAGAACTTGATGTGATCCTAATGGGAACACTAGGACTGAAGAACTCTGGAATGTTTGGGAACACTAGGGATGTTTGAAGAATTCTGTAGAACTTGATGTGATCCTAATGGGAACACTAGGGATGTTTCCGGTGAAGAACTCTGTAGAACTTGGTGTGATCCTAATGGGAACACTAGGGATGTTTCCTGTGAAGAATTCTGTAGAACTTGATGTGATCCTAATGGGAACACTAGGGATGTTTCCGGTGAAGAACTCTGTAGAACTTGGATGTGATCCTAATGGGATGGGAACACTAGGGATGTTTCCTGTGACGAACTCTGTAGAACTTGATGTGATCCTAATGGGATAACTAGGGATGTTTCCTGTGAAGAAGTTTGTAGAAAGTGATGTGATCCTAATGGGAACACTAGGGATGTTTCCTGCGAAGAACTTTGTAGAAACTGATGTGATCCTAATGGGAACACTACGGATGTTTCGTGTGAAAAACTTTGTAGAAATTGATGTGATCCTAATGGGATAACTAGGGATGTTTCCTGTGAAGAACTCTGTAGAACTTGACTTGATCCTAACCAGATAACTAGGGGTGGCAACAGCCTTGGGTACTGTCTGTAGCTCAAATTGATCTTCCTTTTTTGCTTGTCACCCTTGACGAGTCAAACTCTTTTATGGCCGGAAAGAGGCGTCATGTGGTCGTCCCGGTTCCTCTTTCCATGTTTTCATAAAACACTTCGAATAACATGATTATCAAAATAATAATTTGTAATATCAATCATAATCAGAATAATCCCAACAATGATACTATAAATAATAACTTACAAAATAGTAAGAAAAGTAACAATAATTTAAAAAAATAACACTAATTCTAAAAAATAACAATAATAAACAATAATCACAATAACAACAAAAACAATAACAAATACAATGCTACAAAGTTTGGCGGTTGATGTCATGTTAGCGACCTTCTGAGCAAGAAGAGCAATGACAGACTGGCTTATATATGTTGATGTCGCGTAGTTTTCCTTAACGTCGAAATAGAAGGCAGAACAAAAAGCATAATGAGCAGTATGCTTTACGACTGGCATGATACACAGACAGCGCCATGGCTTTGTCATTAACATCCCACCGCCTGCCATGTTTGTCCCGTAAGATCCTTGCCATCTGCATTTTGACGATGCCAGCGGTGACTTCGGGGAGAGATCTAGAGAGCCGTGACATAACGGTGTCAAGGCTTGGTGGAGTGTCACGCCTGTTCCTCAGCCATTGTCGAGTGCAGTACAGCTGATTTTGCACATATTTCAATTTTTATCGATATTTTTGGCTGCTGGTGTGGCCGTGTCATCTAGATTCTCAAAGGGAACTTCTTCTTCTTCTTCTTTTTTAAGGTGGGTGGTTTATGTTTCTCTAGAGAACCCTTAAAACGGAGATTATGGCTTCAGCTGGCTTGGGGTCAATTGTGGGTCCCTGTGGCTTAACCCGTCCGTTCGCGATCAAGTTGGCTCCACTGTGTTGCATAAGGGAGCCACCCTTTCAATGTCGACTAATGCAGAGGCTCGCTTAAGGGGGGGGCGGCACCTGGACTGGCGAGTTTTGAACCAAAAGGTTGGATTTCTGTTCTTGGCATACTCGGGTAGAACGATCTACAAGTTCATGGCAGAAAAATGTCCATATGACGTACAAAATATTTTGTAAGCGAGGGTAGGTAAAATCAATCAAAATTTTGACGTAAATTGCCCTAATACTGACTGAGAAATGGCAGTAAAACCCGTACGTTTTGTGTTATTTTCTATTGATTATTTTACTTGCATTTTTCTCGAAATTCTATCTCCTCCACCATTACAGAAAGATTTGTATTATATTTGGCACACGGGTTCATCTTGTCAATGTTAATAGAATCACGTCAGTGTTTTAAAAATATATATTGTAAAAATTCTGAGAAATTTTAATTTTGTAATAAAAACGCCGTTTTTTGTACATTCATGATATATAGTATTTTCAAAAAGTCATTAATATACTGTATAAAAAAAAACTATCCAAAATATCAAAAAAATCCGACGTCGCTCTTTAGATATTGAATGGAAAAGACTATTTGCAAGGTTTTGAGTGATTTTATTCATAACTAAGGCCGTTTCTATGGCAACCAAGGACGCTACAAACTTTTCAATGATAAAGGATGACTGCATTTTGACAGTTACTCGTGCGAAAAAGTAAAAAGCAGGTTTCCTCTTGGTCATTGGAAGTATTTTGAAAAAACTCCATTTACATAATATACTTCAGCTAGGATGGAATTTACAGCTGTGGCCTTACCATTGGAAAGATCTTTAATAGCAATGAATTAACAAAACAAAACAAGCAAAAGTTATAACAACCAATTTTATCATATTTATCTTTTTCAACACTGCTGGATTTGCTATCCGCGTTGCCGACTCGTCTGTCACGATCTTATTTGATCCTTCACTCTTGGTTGGCTCATCCTTTACGATGCTAGAAATTTCCGACTTCTTTGTATCCGCTTCCTCAGCGATGCCCGAGTCTCCTCTTTTGTCTTCAACTCCGCATCATTTGCCGACAACGCATTTTGCGTCTTTCTGTTTGGCATCAAAATAAATTTCCCTTCGGTGAAGACTTTCCCGACTTGATATCCTTTGTTTGCGACACTTTGTCTTGATCAGTCTCTGATTCAGATTTCTTCAACGTTTCTTGCCTCTCGGCGATTTTAGATGCATCTTTGTCGATGCGATTCTTTATCTTTTGAACCAGCATCGATTGGCTTTCCATCTGCCTTATTTGGATTTGCAGCTTTGCGTCATCAGTGGGTTTTGGGATTTGTCCTTTGTCCGTCGAAGACGACTCCTTGTGGATATCTCTAACCACGTCATCCTTGCATTCGGCCTTCTCATGACTTGACGAGTCGGTGGTTGTGGAGCCAGGCTCCCTCGTAACCTTATTCTCATCTTTGTCCGAGGATGCTTCAGATTTATTCGATTGCTGGTCAGCCACGGCCTTACTGTCTTTACTTTTATCTGTAATGTCCGATTTGGATGCATCTGTTTTGCCAGATCCTACTTTGGCGTCATTTTCGAGATTACACAATGGGCTTCTTTTCCGATTATTCATCTGCGGATTTTTCTCCGGTTTTATTGTTAAGATCAGGAAGTTTCCTTGGAGCAACATTCTCGTTCTTGGTTTGTTCGATCACAGTTGCAGACATGGCCAAATAGGACAGTGAATCCACACCACGGGCACGTACAAATGCTGGAAAGAACCGCAATGGTCATGTTAGTAATAACAATAACAATGGTGATATAATTACAATGTAAAATATGGACAACAACCAATATAACAACAATAATAATAATAATTGTAATATTATTTGTCCCTAACTGCTCAGTAGCACCTCCATCACTGCCTCGTCTGAGGGATCTGGCCACATAATCAACTCATTCTCACCGAATTGATGTCAGGTAATGGCACAGACTTGGCACTGTGCTCGGCCATTGCTGGTAGTTGAAGCAGACGTGAGCTTGTTGATACACCTGATGGGAACACTAGGGATGTTCCTGTGAAGAACTCTGTAGAACTTGTTATGATCCTAATGGGAACTCTAGGGATCTTTCCCACGAAGAACTCTGTAGAACTTGTTGTGATCTTAATGGAGTAACTAGGGATGTTTCCTTTGAAAAACTCTGTAGAATTTGGTGTGATCCTAATGGGATAACTAGAATGTTTCCTGTGAAGAACTCTGTAGAACTTGGTGTGATCCTAATGGGATAACTAGGAATGTTTCCTGAAGAACTCTGTAGAACTTGTTGTGATCCTAATGGCGACACTAGGGATGGTTCCTGTGAAAAACTCTTTAGAACTTGGTGTGATCCTAATGGGATAACTAGGAATGTTTCCTGTGAAGAACTCTGTAGAAATTGTTGTGATCCTAATGGGAACACTAGGGATGTTTCCTGTGAAGAACTCTGTAGAAATTGATGTGATCCTAATGGGAACACTAGGGATGTTTCCTGTGAAGAACTTTGTAGAAATTGATGTGATCCTAATGGGAACACTAGGGATGTTCCTGTGAAGAACTCTGTAGAAATTGATGTGATCCTAATGGGAACACTAGGGATGTTTCCTGTGAAGAACTTTGTAGAAATTGATGTGATCCTAATGGGAACACTAGGGATGTTTCCTGTGAAGAACTTTGTAGAAATCGATGTGATCCTAATGGGAACACTAGGGATGTTTCCTGTGAAGAACTTTGTAGAAATCGATGTGATCCTAATGGGAACACTAGGGATGTTTCCTGTGAAGAACTTTGTAGAAATTGATGTGATCCTAATGGGAACACTAGGGATGTTTCCTGTGAAGAACTCTGTAGAAGTTGTTGTGATCCTAATGACGGTTGCCATATTTAAATATTTCTTGCATGACGTATGGGGTCTGCGCATTCGTGTGTTTATCCTTTCAGGATTTAATTTCCTTTCCATTCATCCGGTAGGCCGTGAGTCTATATATCTCAGTCTACTGGGTGGCAGTAGCTTTGAATGCTGCCTGTAGCTCAAATTGTTCTTCCTTTCTTTTGCTTGTCACCCTTGACGAGCCAAACTCTTTATGGCCGGAAAGAGGCGTCCTGTTGTCGTCCCGGTTCCTCTTTCCATGTTTTCATAAAACACTTGGAATAACATAATGAAAATAATCATCAAAATAATAATATGGATAATATTAACAGTAATATTAATCATAATCAGAATAATCCCAACAATGATACTATAAATAATAAATTATAAAAATAGTAAGAAAAGTAACAATAATTGAAAAAAATTAGAATAATTTTTAAAAATAACAATAATAAACAATAATCACAATAATAACAAAAACAACAACAATAAGAAGAAATATAACAATAATAACATTAACAACAACTCGAATTATGATAGATATCCTGTCCTGTGTTAAAAGCATAAAATTACTTACTTTTTACACAAAGGTTGAGCATCAGGGCAAACAGGTTAATGAGGTGTAAAACCCAATTTGATGAATGCATCTTGAATAGTTCGGCATGAGTTATATACACTATTTACAGCTTTTGCTTTCTGCTCAACAAAAAATCTATTTACACACTTTTCATCCACCTCTACTGGCCTTTTCTGAGCAAACAGTCAGAAGGCTGGTAAGAGTACAACATTCTCCCCTTAATATCATTTTTGCCTTCAAGAGTAAGATGTCACTGGACATGCTGGCTCTGGACTCTGACTTGTATTTTCTCATAAGAGAAAACACACGCTCGGAATCTGCATTGTTATGTGGAATGGCACAAAGTCCCTTCATGAAATAACACAGATTCTGATAATCAAAGCCATCTAAACTGTCAACTTGCCGAATTCTTTCTCCAATGCCTCCAAGCCTGAGGGCAAAAGAAGACAGGAAAGCCACGGGCCCAGTACCGCACAGAGGCAAACTTTGATTTGGAGCGAAGACTTACATCAAGAATTCTGCATGGGCTAAAGCCTCGTCTTATGGAGGAAGATTTGAAAAGATATATTGCTGAATTGCATGCCATTCTTTTAGCTTTGAATGATTTAAAAAGCTGTCAATGAGTTACCAGAATTTTATTATCTGGACGGATAGTATGTCTGCCCTGAGGTCTGAAAACGCAGATATTACAAAACACATTATGTTTGTCTGGATACTGGTGCATGTGGGCGTCAATAGAAGTGCCTATAAGTTAGCAAAAGAGGCACGCTCCAAGATGTCAGCCTTGGTGCTTTGAGTATGCAGACTCAAAGATTTTAGTAAATGATTATAATTTATTAACAGAACTTGGCAGGAGTTGGACCAAGAAGTTAGTAACAAGCTTCATGAAGTCGTCCCAACAATGACAGAAAGGCCAAATGAAAAAGTAAGAAATAGAAAAGAAGAGAGCATGTTAAATCACCTACATATTGGTCATTCATGGCTCACACAGGGTTTCCCATGACGACCAGCCTTTCTGTCACTCTTATGATTGAATTATTATTATCAAACATGAGTGCTCTTATATACTCTTATAAGCTTGTGCTTGTACTTTTACCACTGGATTGTGGAGAAATGAGTGGCTTTCCCAAGGAACACAAAGTTGAGTATAACTTTGCCAGGATTCTAACCATTCAGCCGTCTGGCATAGGTCATACATATTATATTATTTTCTCTTCGGGGTGTGAGGTGTCAAATTTGCCATCTCATGGAATTCATGTAGATCAATAGTTCACCTGAGTAATCATTTGCCAGAAGTGTTCAAAACGTCGAGATTTTTTTAACACTTCTGTAGAATGATTACTCCAGGTGAACTATTGATCTACATGAATTCCAATTCCAAGGTATTTAAAGCTCTCAACCATTTCAACCTCTTCCCCCTTTATCATTATTCTCACACCTGAATTAAATCACTATTTCTTTTGTTTTATTTACATGTAGGGTCAGGTAAAGTAATTGATTTGTTCCTGGTACTCCAGTATTGAGCTTTTTTTAGACCATGTATTGTCGAATCATCGGCAAACTTAAACAATTTGACACCATCGGTGTAAAGACTGAGGGTGTGGGCAGAGGAAAGGCCTCATTTTTAACCCATTTTTGAGAGTACATTAGGAAGTAGAAAGGCTAAATACACACTATCACATATTTGCAGTTTTCTTGTGTAGTTTGATCTCATACAATAGAAGACTTTCAAGGCAAGCAATATGACGATTTCTTTACAAATAACGCAACACCTGGATATCTTTTTACTTTTACTCAACTTTAATGGAAAGGCCAAATCAAAATAACAAAAAGTACCTTGTCATTACAACCATCTGAAACACACACACACACACACACCATTCAGCATTTTATATGATACAATGCTACAAAGAACTTGAAACGCCTCATTCAGAAAAAAAAGAATACAACAAAACAAATGCTCCATGGTATCAACAGGCATAAATTTTCCCCAATACACAATCATAAGCTAAAAACATACATATTTTACATTAGTATGTAAAACAAATTAGAAAAGCTATAGAAAAAATGTATTGCATAACACAAATCATTTTTTTTAAAAATGAAATCCCGTTGGGATTTGAAAATCACAAAGCTTATAGAAATAGATGTTTAAATGAACATGTGTACTTTATGTTTGAAATGAACATGTGTATTTTACGTTAAGAGGAAGCCAGAAATATGTTGCATTTTTATTTTAATTGAGTGAAACATGCGCCATCAATATAGATCTGTTTGTTTGTTTGTTCAGTTGTTTTATGTCAGAATTTAGAAATTAAGTTACAAACTGCAAAATATTACAAATGAGGAACCTTTCTAAACATTCTCATACACCTTGGAAAACATACACACTCACATAGAGTATATCTAATGCTTTCCACAAGACATCTGTCTCCCAGTCTTCTCATATCTACAGTCATCAGCACCCCCACACATGTTACAGTCATTCTTCCCACTACTTGAATACAACATTGCGTAACATGGCTCCCAGACACTGCACAATGTTTTTGGCCATGATGACATTCACTTCCTCCTCCAGATGGCGTTTGGGGTCTTGCTTTCCCACGTGTTTGATAGCCAGCTGTTCTGGTGTCATAGTCTCCTCTTCTTCCAGGGCCTGATACAAAACACAAAATAAGAGAACCAAATTTGTATTTCGATTGAATCATAATGGGCATTGTATCTGTCCCTCACACAGAAAGACCACACCGACTTAATTTGTGGTGAACATTGTTTTAAAAAATAAACAAACACAAAACCCTCATTTCTTACTTGGTTGATTTAACTGTTAGTCTTTTATGTAATAAAATAATAAACAAACAAAAAACACCACATGTGAGGTTCAGGCAATTTAATGTGCGTACTTGGCATAGTTCAAAAAGGCACACTCAATGCCCAAGATCCTACTCTTTGCAATAAAAATAATAACTATCTCACCAAAAAAAAAACCCCAATCAATTCAAAGCTCACATGACAAAACAACCACTAATTACCTTGTGATAATTTTTGGCCAAATCTAGCATATCGCCAACTGTCTTTTCATTGAGAGAGCAATGGTCGGTGTAGTTTTCCAGCTGAAGTCCGTCAACCCAGCTCTTCTTGTGCAAATTCAGCAACATCTAATAGACACAAAGTCAGCAGGTATTTATGGAAATGGATATTGCAGAGTTTCTCTTAATGAAAAAATACATACAATATGAATTAATGTGAAACATATAAATAAATTTCCTCTTACAAAAGAAATAAAAGGTCATCACAAGTTGCAAAAAGTGTAGATACCACAGCATCAGGCTTTTAAATCCCAAATTATGGTATGCTGAAAATTGTCCTAGTTATCTATAGCTTGAAAAGTCAACATAATTTGCTCATTACAAATTACAAAGATATTTGCACGAGATGGCACTGAGCTTGCAAATGCAATCTCAAGATTGCTCTTCTTCCAGATAGTTTCTTTGTATATAGAGCGGGTTATCTATCTCCATTTCATTGACAATTGTGATATTTCAATTGTGTCCCTCGATTTGTGGCCTTGGAAAAGCATTCTGTCCTATGTACATGCAGTATGCAAAAATGTATGGACATTTCAAGATATCAACAACAAAAAAGATTTATAACCCTCCTACAGCAGATAACAATATCTTTGTTTTTAAATTAGCAAAACTGGAGAACTGGAGACAGGATGACGACACTGAGTTTGTGGAAAGGTGTCAAAGACAACAGGGAACAGGATTGTGTTTGAATTAAGTAAATATATTAACCACAACAAACCAGTGAATTAATCGTACTGTCGCCTCAGCCAGTAAAAATTCTAATGTCTGCACTGAACATTTACACACCTTACATGTCAGCACTGATACATTTCACAACAAACACACTCTATGTGCCTGTTGCCTCACCTTTTGTTCCAGCTCATTCTTCCTGTAGTTGATAGCAATAGAGTAATAATGTCGATTCAAGCCATGAATTAAAGCCTGCAATATGAAATAAAACACAAAACATGAAAAATATGTGTGAAAAAATCTTATCCAAAAACAAGAAAAGTTCAAACTTCAATCGTAAAATTTCTCACCACATCATGTTGTTATTATTATTATTAATGTTATGCCCAATATCAGGGCTGTAAAGATTTCTCTTTCTTCATAATAGCATGCAATGTGTATGTGTGTGTTGATGGGTTAAAGGGTATCTTATTGGAATAAACAATAGTGTTAGATTTTGCAACTTGTCATGTCAGGTACCTGTAGGTGAAATTTGCACACAAGATTTGTTTGTTTAATTGAAATTTACCCCGTCCACCATCATGATAAGAGGAAACAGTAAGAAAAAGAGAATTAAAAGAGTTAAAAGAAAGAAGTAGGACCTACCAGCAGTTACCGCCAACCGCCCGCTGCACACAAGAAAAAATAATTTTTACTAACATTCACAATAGATTATATTAAATCAGGTCAGAAGATATTTTTATTTGTCTTATTCATCAGTAAAACATACAAGCAGTGTAATTTTTATTACCTGACAAATTCTAACAGAAGCTATGAAGCACTTACAAAGAGTTATATACTAGATGTGTCTTCCTTACCTGGATAGAGGGTTTATTTAAGTGACCCAAGTTGGATGTAGTTTAAGGGGCTCTTGTCCCAGTACCACCATGTTTGGGTTGATGAGACGGAAAGCATCAATGACTACCTAGATACATTGTCAAACAGAAACATGAATGGTAATGTGGTACAAAGTCAGAAGCAAGTACAGTAAACCTGTCTCACACTAAGGATAAGGAGGTAAAAAATGTAAACATAAAATCTGTAATTGTTTTAATATATTTAAATGCAAAAAGACCTCTTATTAAAAGTAGCTGTATATCAGAATATTGCCTAGAGATGTCGTAAGATGGGAGTGGGCACTATAGAAATGAATTATAATAAAAATCATTATTATCATATTGTTCGCATAAATTATGAAGGTAATCTAAAAGACATTGGACAAAGGCTTCATCATTCATCTGCCTGTGGATCCTTTCGCTAAGCCTTCTGATGCCCCATGAAATTATATATGCCCCTAATCTCTAATCGCAAATGATCACTTTCTTCAATGAAAACAAAAGTCAAAATCCTGACTCACCTTGCCCTTGACACTCTGGATGGGATCCACAACTACAGCCACAGCTCTCTCCGACAAGGCCTCAAAGCTCTGCTGTGTGTTGATATCCACACCTGACAGCCAGCAACCAAAGCCAGGGTGAGAATGGTACCAGCCCACCACCATTTCGGGTCTGATGGAAACATTAGCATTTGGAAAGGAAGCTTTACAAACAGGTTTGATCTTGAATCAACACAAACACAATTGTTTACATTCACCTTAACCAGAGTTCTAATAAACACTAGTTTTACAAGAACGGTATCTCCTGATTTTCACGCCAATCTCCCAGAGTCTCTGCTCTGGCCGTTAATTTAGGGTGTCTTTTTGTGTTAAATTACAGTTAACCCTCAAATGTACTTTCCAGTTTCAAGGCATATACAGACTTACTGACTCAAAGCCACAAAAAAAGGACTCCATATGTTATTTCACATACTAGTTGGCAGCTATACAGTTTATATATAGATCCTACATGGCAACAAACAAAGTTAAATTGCCTTTGAATAATGGCAAAAGTTTTGTCAGGGAAAGAAGTAACAAAATATTAATGTTTTCACTAGTAAGAAAGCTTGACACAATGTTGTCTTCTGCGAAAAAGAAAACAGAGTACAAAGAAATCAAAATGTTACAAAATGAAGACGTCAAATTCAGAATATAGCAACACTAATTAAATACGAATCTCATAATCCATATTCCATAGCCATGCCTGTCGGACCAAAATAAATTGTTTCAAGCTGCAGAAATTACCTGCCAGTTTGCCGCAACATGTCCAACATCTTTGCCTGAAACACAGGGTCCACAGCCTCTACACTGACACCCTGACATTATTTATGCAACAAAAGAGAACAAGAGTCAGATTTTTAATATTGTGACATTATGAGCAATGATAAAAAAATCATCCTTTTAACATGTAAAACAAAAAGTTACCAAGCACGTAACATTTATACTTATAAATACATACGTCAAATTCAAAAGTAAAAGATCAAAAGAAGAAAATATTCTGACCCTCCAAAAAAACAATTCGAATAAAAGATTTTAAAGATATCAACAAAAATAAGCATGAAACAATTTGTTGGATGATTATTTTTAAATTTACTCTAGTAAAGTATTGAAAGAAACAAATACATGCTCTGTATCCCTTTCACATTTTATTATTTTGGAAATGAGATTAAATTAGCAAAAATGAATAAATTTTTGCAATCCCACCCCCCTCTATATACCTAAATTTTCTTTCAAAATTCTTATTTATCTTCAACTTACAGTTCCCGACTGTGGCATAGCAAAGACATCGATAACTCTCACGGTGTAGTCATCAACAAATTCACCCAACATCAAACCCATAACTTCCATGGGGACACCAGCACGTCCATGCTTCAACATCTGCACAGAAAAAGAACATGCAAAATATCACACTTGCTTTTTCTATGCTGTTATTAATGTCATGGGTTGTATTTAAGTCACTTCAATGAAGGAAGATTGTCAAGATCGCGATCAGATTGTGATTCAATTTTAAAGATATATTCCCCCCAACCAAGTCATTGCTTAGCACCCAAGGTCCGACACAAGATTATGGCGTGGGTACCCAAAAAAATAGGGCGGCTAAATAAAAATCGTAACTTCTATATTTGTTATTATTTTTTAACACAGTGTTCAAAAGAGATCAAACTTTATATTGGAACCAATAAAAATCTGCTATGGGTCGTTAGTTTGTTTGAGTGGGGATGAGTGAAAGGGTGAAATCGAGACGTTAAAAATCTTTTCGGGTGGAGACAGCATTCACACAATATATTACTTCCAGCAGCAAACAGACGAAAACAATGAGCCGGTAAACTGATCGAAAACAGTGCTGTTTATGCTATTTCTTACTTGTAGATCTCCTTGTACTAGTGGTAGTAGTTGTTTTATACATTGGCAAAGAAAATGGGTTTAGTCGAATGCTTGCACTGCCAGCAGTAATAAAATCATAAAAAAATTTAAAAAATCACTTAGAAAGCTCGTTTCGGTATGAAACGAAAAAAAGAATAAGCCTAGAAGATGCTCCTTACCGCAATCGTGATATTTCTATAGTTACAGCAACGTTATGATCGAACATGTGCGACAATTGTACTATGGCATAAGTGTAGTGTGATCGTACCTGTGCGACAATGGTAGTCTATGAGTTAAAAAAAGTAATCTACATACAACAGGTCTGCAAATCTAAACAAAATACAGTAGTCTCCAACTAATTATTCGCCACGAAAATGCACGTTTCTTTCATGTAACTAAATTTTACAACGCTAATTAGCCTCTCAAAATGCAATAGGTTTTTGTAAGTCTGTCCTCAATTTGTTGCATTTAGAGAGTCGATTCCTGTGAAAAATAAACTTGATTTACCTCTTCTTGCCTCATTCCAGTGACAAAATATATCATGCATGTGTGCGTGTTGTGTGTCATATGCACCTGATCTTGGCTGTCACAGCCCTGGTCACCCTACCCGCTCCTTCCCTCCCGACTTAGTAGGCGGCACTTTTACCCGTTCAGAGATTGTACTCTTAATGACATGTGTGTCAACCAACAACAAAAAATACATTTCTAGATCTAGTTGTTGAATGTCTCCACCATCCCACCCCCGATTGATGTATTTTAAGTGAGAGAAGAATGTAACAGATGTATGAGAAGAAGTTAGACAACAAATGAAATCCAAACAGTAACAAACTAACAAAACAAAAGAGTTCCAACAAGAACAACAGAGAATGAGTTGTAGCTCTTGACTCCGCCAAAATGCATGATTTTGTTGTCACTCGTTGACTGTGCATTTTGGCGGAGATTACTGTACCGGTACAATAATATAATAACATTTCATTACAAATCAGTACAGTCGACTTTGGTTTATCGCAACTTTCCTTAAAAAACAGAATTAATTCTATATAAAAAATCCCTACCCACTTCAGTAATCGCAACTACGGAGACATCTCGCACTGGCAGAGCGAGCCGTTTTTCTAGTGGTAAGATATTACATAATCTTAATGTAAATAATGGTAATAGGGACTGACATGAATAAAAACTTACCTTAAGAAGAGCTAAAGATGAAATATAAACTTGCTCAGCAGTATCTACAACTGGAGCATCTGTTGGTGGAGAGTGCCCTGAAGACCAACAAAATCAAATTTGGTCATATTTGAAACTTGAAAAAAAACTTTAATAAAAAGAGTGCAACTGTGCATTTACTTCATATTTAACTAAATACTGTCTAATGGATTTTATACCTGAAAAAGGCTTTTGTGACTATTTTAAGATAAATTTTTAAAAATAATGTTTAATTGGAAGATATCTTATAATTTTACAACATTGTCAAGTTTTTTTTTATAGAAATCGTAATTCTTTTCTCACACATACTAATAGATTAATTCAAAATGTGACTATATTGGCAAACATGACATTCATAAGATCTTGATTGTCCAAATTAGGAGTGACTACAACAAATAAAACATTTTTTACTATACCTGACCAAGACTTGGCACTCTGCCTCCTAAACTCAAAAGTCGATCCATATTTCTGAGAAAAAAAGAAAAAAATGACAACGATGAAGTAACCTCATTACAAAAAGTGGTGGAGGAATTCTTGATTGGCTCAAAATAGAGTAAATGAAAAAAAAGGCCTGATAAAGTAGAGTTCAAGGGTAATCAAGGATTGTCTTCAAGGATAATCTTTCACTCCTCTCTTCCCTCACAAGGAGACAGAGAACACAAAAAGATGAAAGAAAGAGATGAATCATGAAAAGATAAAGAAGATCATGTAATAAATACACTTTGACATCAAAGGCAATGAAAAGAAGCAAAAAAACAAATGAGGAAGAGCACACAGAGGTAAGAAAATAAAGGAAAAAGGGCAGTGTCCATAATTAGCCTAGGTTAGGTAATGATGTGGATTAGAAAATTCAGGAGAAATCTAAGCCCATGTTTTGGGAGATTATAATATAAAATACATTCATCAAGTAGACGCCAGGAAGAGATTGCGAAAGGCAATTTATATGCTGCTGGCAATAAATAACACAACGATGGTGATCATTTATAAACAAAGTTCTAAAGTATAAACATTCACACACAGGAACGACTACACTACTACACTATCAGTATTAACCTTGTGAAGCCACGGCCCTATATAAAGGATGTGCCGTCATCGGACCAGGAAGCGCCACGGCCCTATATATAGGGCATAGATCATTACATTCTTTCAATTGGAAATTTCCATTCTTCTTTTAAAGCAAAATGACGTAGTCAATATTTGAACACATTCTTAAATAAAAGCCAATGAAAATGCCGTTTATTTTAAGTTCGTAGCGTCCCTAGCGGTCGCGTTATCAATCGGCAAAGTGATGCGGTGTCAGTTTGCCTATTTCGCGCTTCACTGTCATTAGCGTCATTCGCACTCTTTTGTTGATTGTTTTAATGCTTTTTATCGCAATGGAAATCATTGATCTGACGACCCGAGCGTTCTGAGACAGCTGGTGATGTCAACTAATAACGGTGGCCCCAGCGTGACGTCCTTTATCACTGAGTTAACAACCCAAAACGTCGAGCTTGAGTTGCATGAAGAGGAAACCCCTGATCAATCGCGGGTATTGCCAATACATTGGCGGCGACCTGATGAGGAGGAGATGGAAATGGAGGAAGAAGAGGCAAGGATGGAGGAACCTGTAATAGAGAACAACAATTGTTGATCAACGAGGCCATGGTGGCCTGGAGGGGGTCATCTGTCCTTCCGGGTTCATAACCCAGATAGGCCGGATAAGTTCGGATTAAAAGTTTTCGAGCTTTGCGACAGCGCCACTACTGGCTACTGCTCCAACTTGGAGTTTTACACAGGCAAGAAGGAGACATCACCCAAAGGAGCCACCTTGACGTTGTCCACTGCCTTATAGAGCCTTATCTTGGTTGTGGCCGCACCTCTTCGTGGACAATTACTATTCCAGTCCTGACCTGTTCATTTTTCTCAGAGATCAGGATACATATGCTTGTGGCACCCTTCGCCTCAATCGTCGGAATAGTCCCGAAGCCAATGATCCCCAAGCTGGCAAGAAAAGAGACTGAGACGAAGGCTCTTACAAACGGCACATTAAACCTCCTGCGTTTTTTTGATAAGCGTGAGATCAACATCCTGACGACAGCTCATGATGCCCGTAGGATCAACACAGGAACAGTCTGCCCCATCAACCACCATAGTATCATCAAACTTCATGCAGTAGATGAATACAACAAAAATATGGGAGCCGTCGATAGAAGTGACCAGATGGTGACTTATGACGCCTTCACATGTTTATGCTTGGTGTTTTGAATGCATACATCCTATATAAAGTCACCTCTGCAAAGAAATTGAGCCACCACATGTTCTGGAGGGACCTGGCTAAGCAGCTCATAGAGTACATGTCTGTCGCCATTTCACCGAGGCCTTCTGAAGTCGGAGACACGTCACTTCTCCACTTGACAGCACGACACTTTGTGGACCTGGTAAAACCCAAAGCAGGAGCGAAAACAACAAATCCACAGCGTGACTGCGTCGTCTGTTTCCAGCCTGGAAAACGGAAGCACTCACGTTATGAGTGCCGATTTTGTAACCTCGGACTCCACGTAACGCCCTGCTTTGAAATATTTCATACGCGTAAGGATTTCAAGCGGGCATAGAAGCGAAAGCTGCAGGATGAGGGAGAGGAGGTTGCATAAAATGAGGGACCTGCACTTCTAGACTCCACCACCAACACCAAAAACCACACAGTCCTTTTCAGGACTACCTCTCTAATGGGCCTGGGCAGTCTGAAGCCTGCGACCTGGTGTACTGGACCAGTGGAAACACTGGTTACTGTGTATCAGGGACTCAGACAGGAGAGGTTGACTGACTAATTTTCAAAAATGACTTCCCACAGGATTACTATTGTGCCAATGATTATTCAAGGATGGATTATAACTTCTCTACAGGTGAGTAGGCTAAACGAAATAGGGTGAAGTTTTAAGCTCTAGCTTTTTTTTGTTTTTAGGTAAAAAAAACAAATAAAAAATTCATTAAGTATCAAAATGTATTCATCATCTCATCAGCTTTCAGAAAATGTATGGTTTTATATTATAATATCCTTCATAACAGTAATATCAACGATTGTTCTGACACATTGGCTTTTCCCTCTGCCATACCCTCATTTTTCGAAACAAGCGTCCATGGCAACCCTGCACTCACGGTATATCACTTCCGGAAAAATGGCGATCGCTACGAGGGTTAAATTAGTAACTTAGTATTGACAGTATCACCATCCCTGACCCAGCCCAACCTACTCCCCTCATTCCAGCAGCTCATCCCAAAAAGAATGATTTGCGCGCTTCCTCGTCCTCTCTACTTACTTATTATCACTTCATTCCCATTAAAAAATTTGGCGACGGTATTCATATCTGGCCAACTATTCCTTGCTGTGTCACTTCGGCTTCACAAAGTAAAAAGAAATCTAGATCAAGATACATTGTACCGCGAGTGTCCATGTCAATGTTTAGGTCGAGGACTGATTTGATAATCCTCCCCTAATTAAGAATATCAATATTGCCTGCCAAATTTAAAAAGCTAAGACTAAATTTGACTAAAAATTTAAAAAATCCACAACGATTTGCATGCACTTCACTAACAGTAACCACTAGATTAAATCTACTGACTAGGGTGGTGTTTGAACGACGCAAGGACGAAAAGATACCTGCACTTAAGGAGATTACGTGTGAGCTGAGTGTATTGACTTCAATATTTTGATTTTTATCACAGATACATGTCTTTAAAAGAACAAAGAAGTAGAATCAATACTCACTAAGAATAAAGCCAAGGAAGATACGATAACAGTAACGTTGTGTGACGCCGAATTTACCTTACTCACGGACCGGAAGGAAATTATTTGTTAGCCTACAATAGTGTCTATACAAACGTTTAACGTATATGAGCATTATTGAGTATACCGTAGTGACTAAACATATCCTCGTGCCCCAATTTTTACCTTTTGTGCCTAGAAGATCCATAGCAGACGGGCTACTTTCATTTTGTGTTGTCAACATTTTGACGATTTGAACCTAACTATCGAACAACATTATTCCTGATTCTCACGCTGTGTACTCACTAACCACTCGATTTGGATCTGATCTAGATTCGTAAGTTGGATTATCATCTCAATAACCTAAATCTAGATCTTATTGTCCTACCTATTTGGCATACATACTGAGTAGAGAGAGAGATCAAGAAGCTATTATTATCATTATGCTGTTATCATTGTGGTGCAATAACTATAAGACCTAGATTTCTAGATTCTATTCTAGATCTAGAGTGGTCTAACTTCAGTACGGCTACTAAAGGGCGAAAAGTAGAGGTTCTGTATATAAAGGAACCTATATTTGTCAATAAGTATGCTATGGCCTTGGAAGATTAGTAGATCTAGAGATCCATAATCTAAAACTAGATCTAGATCTATATCTAGATCTAATTTGATTGTTATTTTTAAGCAAAATATATCTAAATCTAGTGTAGGTAAAGGTCTGCTTTTTTTATTCTCTGGTTATCATCACTAGATCTAGATTTAGACGGCTAGGCCTATGTGATGATATTACCAGAATGTCCCAAACTCCTTTGATAAAACATTTTGAGAAAAAAAAAAGAGTAAATAAGCATTCAGGATAATTTGAAAAACAAAGTAAATTAGATATAGAACTAGAATCTAGCTCTAGCTAGGTTTGCGTCATTGGAGATTTTTGTTTGGCAAATTATGGGAGCCGTTTTGTAGACATGCCTAGTTTTACGAATTTCCCGTAACTGTATGAAAAACTTATACTGATTATAGGGCTATGAAATCGAAAGACAAATTACGAAGTTTTGAGAGTACAAGCTCCCGAGGAATAAATTGAATCTTTTCTGGGCTTTATGGAACTGTAATAATGTAAAACGATTGGTTTCATAATCATACAGGAGGTTTAGAAGCCTAGTACAACGATGGTGATTCTACACATCCCCGCTGTGCACACTGCCTTCTTCGCATAACACTAGAATACAATTACAATACTAATAGCACAGGTTCAAGTAGAGTTCAAGATTTCTGAGCTTCTGCCCCCATCTCGTCCTGTATTCTGTGAAGCAATTATTGATGGGTAAAGACGCAAGTTTGCGCTAGTCTAGTGGGGCGGGGAGAATCCAAATCTTGAACACTTTCACGGCGCTCTATGTGAATGTAAATTGTCGAAGACGGGGTGCTGATAGATGGGACTAAGGGCAGGCAGGAGCACGAAAAAACCGTTGTCGGGTAAAGCGTTTTTTTTCCGGTTAGGTTTTAGTTACTGTTGTTGCATTTCTCTTTCTTTTTTCTCTCTCTCACTCCCTCCCGGGCAGTTGACAGGTATTGCTGGTAGGTCCTGTTTCTTTCCTTTCCTTCTTTCACTTTTATAATAATTCATCTTGTTGTTTTCTCTTAATTCACCCTGATATCATCGCAATGGTAGACAGGGTAATCCCTCAGGCCATAAGAATCCCTCCCTCCCTCCCTCCCTCCCTCCCTCTGAGCAAATTGACCCACCCTCTGGGCAAATGGGTCCATACTTATCGCATCCTCACTGTTATATATAAGCCATTAAGTTTATCAGTTTTAGCAAAATTTGAGAAAGTCACATGTGTATACCCATTTACACATAAAGAAAATAGTATCACAGAATTTTACCAAAAAAAAGTATCAGTTCTCATCCACTTACATGAGTCATCAACTGTTAAAAGACACAGGCTTCACATCTTATTGAGAACTAGGAACTCTCCCGTCGAGATGCCCCAGCATTGCATCACTAAATAACCGCCAAGGAACTCTCGGTCGACGGACCCAGGCAGTGCCGCGTAACGTTGCATTACTGGCATGCGACTAATAATTTTCAGTAACACTCTTTGACTGAAAAATATTACTTTTTAAAGCTAATTTACTCGCTTCACACGACTTTACCATCTCCTTAAGTCATATATCTGCAATCTTCCGGTTCTGAGCTTTAAGATTGTATTTTACACTTATAAGATATATAGCAATAAGTAACATTTAAATTTTGACAAAAGAGGGAAATGAGGATAAACCATTTTGTGCAAGCTGTTAGCTGGGGTTGAATTCTATCATTAAATGGTTACTTTGATTTATTTTCAGACCCAGATTCTTCAATGTCAAGGTTGTTAGTGATTTTTATTTGAAATTACGAAAAAAAAGGATAGAGCTGTTTACTAAATTTTGAGGTTGAAACTAGGCAGTATTTTTCCAAAGTAGAATATCAATCAGGCCCAGTGAAACCTGGATTTGCATCCATGACCGTATGATTCACAAATTTGAAAGTCTTTCAACCTAGACCACCAATGTACCTTGCAGATTTTTATCTAAATCTACCTCTTAAAATTAAGGGGAGGAGCGGGTTCTGGGAAAGCTATTTTTGCCCACAATGGGACATTAGTTTCTTAAACTATTGGATGGAGCAGTTCATTCCCTTCACTATCATACCATAGAAACAACACAACTGTTGTACTATAAAAGACAGTTATTTTGTCTAAAGCATTGCAAGTTGGTACTCATTTTAATCATCGGAGGTTGCAATCGATATAACACACGTGCAGTATAGGTTGTGGGAGGGGGTGGTGAGGGGAGTATATATATGTGTGAATGAGAGACTACTAGTAGGTGTGTGTGAGTCAGAGAGGGGCGAAGAGAGAGAGAGAGAGAGAGTAATCTATTCAAAAAATCTATTATTGACAAATTGTCCTTAATATTGCTATAGATCAGCTGGAAAATATGTGACATATTCGCGCACCTGTCATCAAAAGATGCCATCCTGATTAGAGTCGGGTCAATTAAAACAGGGTTGGCAAGAATCAGATAGTTGAGAGCCTGTTAAGGTTTTATGACGGTTCAAAGTATTTTCCTACTCTTTTCTAGGTTTATGTGAGCCATTTTCATTTTTTAGAATTTCAGTCAGTAAAAGTAATCTGTTTCGTTGAAAAAATTTTGTTGGATCACCAATACCCTACAGTGGAAGACTTTACACAACTGTTACCATGCTGTGAACAAGTTAAAAGGGATCAATGTATAAAAGCATGTAATTTCATTCCCATGTTGAATATTGTGCTGTTCTCTACCACGTTCTTGTCCCATTTTATGGCCTTTGAATACTAATTTTTGGTTTGTTGCTATGTTTCTTTCAGAAGGCCACAAACTTTCAACCAAAATATTCCAAAGATGTCTGACAGTGACTGTGTGTTAATCCCAATAAGTCCAGAGGAGAGACCATGCATTGCAGACATTAAATATAAATGTAAGTTTCTATCACATAACTTCAACGATCACAGATGCTATGATACTTGCAATCTCATCAAGACAAGCTAACTCAAAATATATTGTCTTCCTATAAATAATACATAGGAGCCACAATTAAGTGAAGATCTAGATAGTTCTCGTCTGTTGTTTGATGAAGTAATATACCCGAAACATCGCAAATTTGTTCTGTCTTGATTGATGGAGTTGTCATTTATTAGCTTTGGTCTTCCTGGTAAGGTTGCCATAAACTCAACAGGGAATATAATAAGTATAAATCTTCTCCTCTCTTTGTCTTCAATCCCAAATACTCATTCAGAGCTTTTTTCTCCTTCATACTAGATCTAGTAGTTTTAATTATACACGTTAACTCCTTATTCATGTTGATTCTTTCGTAGATCATAAACAGGTTAAAATGACCTTTAAAACATCACTTTTCACTATTTAAAGCTTTTCTTTTTGTATTGTCTTCTCATCTTTTTAAAGTTTTGTTTGTTTTTATGTGTATTTTTTAGTATAGTATATTAATATTTTTTTAAGCCCAATGAAATTGCACAAGAATAACTTAAGTTTCTAAAGGCAATAAGTCCTTTGATAGGCAGTGATAGAATTTGAATGTACTTGTTTGTCTAAGTCTACACTACACTACATCATTATGTTTGTATTTAGTAAAATTTTCATCTTGTTTTTCATCTCCCCACAGATTTAGATCACACGGCAGATATACAGTAAGTAAAGTTACGCAGTCTGTTTATTTGTTTCTTTCAGTATGAGTTTCAAATTACTTTCATTTATTGGGCTCTGTCAGTTATTTGAGGTGGAAACTTCACTATAGGATGAGGTAATAATATGTACCTTAACATTAAAATAAAACAGAAGCATTACTTATTCTGCAAATATTAATCCTGAATCTTTTCTTTGTTTTTTAAATTCTGAAATGCCCAAGATATTGGTTTTAGACTTTTCTACATGAGGAAGATCATTATCCAGTCTGAATATAAAAGAAAATTTAATTCTGGTTTGAATTTGTTAGAATGTTACAATAAAAACACATCTTAGAAACACACAGAATGAACGCTAACGGCTCCATCAGTGTGCCAGATAATGGACACCCTAAACATTACAATTTATTAAGCCACACCTAACTTTGACCAAACTTGATTCTTCTGTTTGAATCAAACATGTACACTAAATATATATTCATACATATAATTTATGCACAGCTTGTAGCTCTAGTAACAGTATTCAGCATGAAGTATGCTCCTACGCATAATCAACATGGAATGTCATTCATTTGAGGGCTCAGTTTGACAGGTTTAAGCAGTAGGTAGGAATGTGAAGGGTTTAGCATAGAACTTAGAATATACACTAACCCACCGATGTCTGTCCTGAACACATCACCATACATTTCAAATGTACCAACCTGTAGACTTTCTGTTTGCGGTTTTCTTCATCCCTGGCTGCATAACAGAATTGGATATCTGCCTAAAAATGACAGGAGTCCTTAGATCAAAAACTAACAGCAAAGCGTTCCTCTTTAGGCAAAGTAAGCTTTGGCATTCATCAGGATCACCTTGATCCTTTTATGTTCTGTTGACTTCTTATCGCCAATGAACTTAAAGTACAGGCTGTGGTAGACAGCTCCAAGACCAGTTGAGCCTTAAATAAACGTGTTGGTCACCGTTTCAAAGGTTGTCCGTAACTCAAACATACCATGTTCATAGCTTACAATCATGATCTTGAAGTATCTTAAGTAGTAGAACTAAATCATGACCGTGAAGTAACTTAAGTAGTAACTGTCATGGTGTAGGTACACGTTCTTGCTTACTTTCCTCACCTGTAATAACATTTGATAGTAAAGACTGAAAGTTTTACAAGTGGATACATGCCTGCTCAAAGTTCTACTGCTCTACATAAAGGACAAAATGTTGAGAACTAACTGAAAAGTGAGGATCTAGGTTTGAATCCTGCTAATGCTAGCTTTAATGTTGTGTTCTGTGGGACAGATATTTATCATAAACATCTTTTTGACCCACATGCAAATTGAAACAGGTACCATATCAGCTTGGAAGTAAATGTAGTAACAGACCAGCTTCCTATCTAGAGGGCAATATATTATCACCTGCTTTGCCTCTTGCTTTATATGTATAGAAATCTGGATATGTTTGACTCAATCGATTATAGCGCCCTTAAAAGGAAATTTCACTTTACTTTTAGTGAATTGCAATTTTGAACATGGTAAAAATATTATATATTATACACATATATGTTATATATATTAATATGTGACACATGTCGATCGATTTCACACTTTTACACTTTCTGTGTTATATAAGCACTAAATTTCTTTAACCTTTTTTCTTTTGACAGATTGCACGCATGTATCCTTTTATCTGGGAAGAGCTTTTTCTGTTAATTTATTTAATTTTATTTTTTGATATTGCATTTTTATGTATCAGGTATCAAGCATTGATCTGTCTGTAAATCAAAGTCCCTTTGTTATTATTACTGATGAATTCATTGATAAAGGAATATTTAGTACACAATACCTTTACTGATAAAGATATACTTTATGCCAGTCTTCTTATTTGTTTTACTTTTCTTTTTATGTCTTACATCGACGTTGTTGTGCTCTGACCGTGTAACTGGTTTTGGGATAGTTTTCCAGAGACGAAAAAAACATCTTTTTGCGTTCTTGATATAGAGGACTTCTTATTTTCGTATTAGTCACACAAGATGTGTCTATCTGTTGTGACAACTTTTTTGTTTGTTGAAAAATGTATATATTTAAGCCTGTTAATTTAGTTACACGATTAGAACAGCCATATTTATACACGGTTAGAATTGTTACTATTGGGCATTACTAAACCAGTTACGTTGATATAGCTGTGTAATGAATTAACAGAAACAGAAGGAAAAGACAAAAAACTCACAGATATTTATGGTTAAAAATAATTTCATGGTTAAAAAAAATTCTGAATTTTAAATTATTCAAAATTTCAATCATATATTAGGAGTATATCATATCTGCAATGCAGTGGACACTGTTATAGTAATTGACTGCTGTCCATAGAATAAGAATAAAATAGTAGGGTTAATGTTGTAAACGAATTCATCTGAATTTCACTTTTAGAAAAATACATTCATTGTTAAAACAAATTGTAATGAAATCAGTCAATTGCAAATATAAAATGATCATATTGTAACTGGTTTACATCTGATTTGTATGCAAAACAAGAGTCTCATAGGAGATCAATCATGTGGGAGGGTGTCATGAAATGCATGGAAATCGGCCCTTATGTACTGCTTCAGCTCCTGAAGATGACGATATTTTGCTGCAGCAATTGGAAGCCGATTATTATGCAGTGGCACAGGGGCTTGGCGAAAGTCAGTGGATTCTCCATGTTTCTTGGGGAGAGGTTTCCATTTAGTTGAGTTTGTAAGCTATTTCACTGGTAGTGGTAGGATCATAACGCAGGGCCTTCAAGTCCACAACAACTGGTTCCCCTTTCCGGTTTCCAGGTCTGATAGATTTGAGAGTGCAGGTAGATGAGAAGTTTTGGAAGAAAGTGTAGTCCAGGTACCGAATATCGTATGGCCTTGGTGTCTTCCTTACCTCTTCCATAGTTCGGATGTAATCAGCGGGACAATAAATTGGCTGCTTTCCAATTTTCCTTTCAATTGTACTATGGATGCTGTCAACACGCATTTGTGTGTGCCCCTTTGTTGGTATCTTCTGTTCAATTATTTTTCCATTTTCTTGACCAACTTTGCTCAGAGCTTTGCTCATAGTCACGTTTCTATTTTGGTACTGTGCACCCGTCTGACCAAATGATGCATTTTTCATAATTCAGGTTACCTGTTAGGTAATCCAGCAGACAAGAGGCAAATTCATTTCCTGTCAAGCCACCTTCTGCCTCATGCCAAACATAGCATATGGCATCGGATGAAACACAGTCGAAAATTGAAAAATTGTGAACACACAATTTTGTTCGATAATATAATGCTGAAACCATTAAAGCAGGGCACAGGAGAACATGCTGAAGGTCCATTATGATTACCTTTAGGGAGCCATTACGTTCCTTGAGAAGTATATCTCCATTTCATTTCGAGAAGTATCCTTGTCCAGAATATGCAAGGCGTGTTGTTCATCCGAGCGGTTTCCAGCTTTGTGCCCAATGCATTCGTTGCATTGATCCTTGCGAGGTTTGAATATGGAGAAATTATTTTTGTCAAATTCATCATTACAAACCGTTCTTCCTGCTGCTTTGAGTCCATGTTGTCTACAATATTCCCTGTAGAGACGGAAAATGTCTGCATCAGATCCAAAGGTAGGTTCCAGGTAGAGTTTTGTTGTTTCGTGTCTGCAGTAGTGTGATGGAACTACAGGGAATGGAGAAAGTGAAGTACACTTGATCTTAGTGGAAATAACTTTTTGTTAGGAGGAGTACTCCTGGCAGAGTTGTTTTCTTTTATATCTGCATATGTCCTAACAAAATAGTATAGTCTGTTAGTCCAGTTGTTGCTAAAAAAACATGTTTGCATACTCTTGTTCTTTGTCCATTGGTTGTCTTGAGCATGTAAACAATTGTATCTGCTTTTCTAGACGAGTTTGCATCTGATTTTGTCCTTTTAGAGACCTCTTTCTTCTGGGTCATAGCAGATACGAAATGTTTTTTCTGCGCCCAGTCCAGTTTCCACACATCTCCAAAAATGTTTTGTCTGTCTTCCTCAGAAAGTGCAGTGCACTCAGTGAATGACGCTTTGCATGCGCAGCGATCACCAAGCAATCTGGCAGGCTTATTTTCAATGACAAGCTCTTCCTTAGAAGTGTATTTCCTCCCTACATACTCTTCACTACTTTTCTCTCTTCTTCTCGTTCACCTCTTTTTTCCAGGCTTCTCGGTTTGCTTTCCTCTTTTCTTTGTTCCGTGCTCTTTATGGATCTCTTCCATTGCTGCAGCTACATAGACTTCATTTTCTGAATGTTCCTCCTCTACCTCCTCAGATGGCTCTTTGGACTGACTTTCTTCATGTAATACAGGTTCAAACTCGTCCTGTTCCTCTCGAAGGCACTCCATAGCATGACTTTCATGTTCTATTGTAGGTGTCATCAGCCGACTATTTTGCTTTTCTGTGTCTACAGATTCTGTTTGTTGATTGCGTTCCTCTTCCAATAGCTCACTGATTTCATTTACATCTCTTCCCAGTGATTCATTTAAAAGTTCAACTTGTTCTTCGCTGCGTTTTGTCATAGCATCTCTTTCATCATCGCTCCAGCATTCTGTCATTACAGATGATTCAGCTTTATTATTTTCTGTCAACAACATTGATTCTTCCGGTTGATTTATCCAAGTAATCACCCTCCGGTGGTAAATGAAAATTGGTGAAAAGTACATTGGCAACAGAATTGCCATTTTGTAAAACATTTGTCTTTCTTGAGAGTTTTGGAGGCACATAGTCAGAAAAACTGGTGTCTGGGTTAAAATCAATTGTTTCAATATTATTAACTCATTTTCATCAACTGTTTTCCTCAAAAATATCTAACAGTATCATTTTCATAACTTCCTCTCTTTTCATTACTATATTTTCATCACTATTATTTTCATCACACACATTTTTTCGTCCCCAGAAACAGACTTGTCAGTAAAGTTTATATTTTCTAAAGCCCTTTTCTACCAGTTTTGCACTTCTGCTAAAAGGGTTCATGCTAATCAATGTAGACCTCTCAGCCACAGAAGTCTTTTGCAGTCTGTGATGGATGGTGTGTCCATCCATGTCGCATTTCATACATAGCTTGAGGTGCTGCCTGTATTCTGGAATGTGTGGGGCGCTGGTTGCCTGAGAAAAAAAAAGCTTTAAAAATATTCATGAACTTTTGGTTAAATACAATGAAAATAATGAGAACATTATGAACAACGCTTGAAATAAAGCAGCAAAAATTTTGTATCGCAGTTTCACTTTCAAATTATGAATGAGATTTTAATTGTCTGCTGTTACTCCTTTGAAGATTCTTATCAGATTGGTCAGCATTCCTTCAAGCTTTAAGCTAAAGCAGTAATTGGCCCTTACGTATCATTATCTAGACCACCACCATCACCACCACCGCCACCATGATCATCATAAATCATCATCATCATCATCATCATTATCACCACCATCATCGCCGTCATCACCATCATCATCATCATTATCACCATCATCATCATCATTATCACCATCATCACCTCCATCATCCCATCACTCATCATCATCATCATCATCATCACCGTCATCGTTATCATCATCCCTAAATATATTAGTAAAGGGCATAATGATTGTTAACTCACAGTAATCATCTGGACAAGAAGGCATTGGCTGGCTGATAACGATAATGACGCTGTTGTTGTTTGTTGTTGTTGACGTTGTTGTTGATGATGTTCATGTTGATCCATTGCTGTATAAGACAAAACATGTTTTCATACCGTAGTAAGTTTCAGTGAATGTTTGGTATATCTAGATATATTATGGAAGACTTGACATGTTTGTGATGATAGTATCTCACTACAAATTAGTATAAAGACAATATTGTTGCAGGTTTTCCATTCAGTAACAATACAGATCAACATATAATAAAACTGTGTCCGTATTTTTAATGAAGTAGTAAGCAAACACATTCACCTCTCTTGCCAAGTAGTTGTAAGTTTGAGAATATACACAAATAATGCTCTACACATTGTTTTTTGAAACCTAACATAATCAATTATCAGTGCACAAAATGTTGTAGAATATTTACTAGATCTTACACTATAATGATAGTAATATAACCATGCAAATGGCATAAAGCTGGCAAGGAATGTGATACCATTTCGTCTCTAAGCGTGTATATGCGTTTCATCAGCATTCATCTCATTAACAAGGGTTCTATTCATGTAACTGAATGGGTATTGTTATAATATTAGTATAAAGCAATTATTTATAGATATTCATGAATAATACATGTTATTATGCTTATACAATGACTTATTTCTATGATATCATTAAAAAAATCATACCTTTTGGGGGTAAATCTTGGCGCAAAATCACAAACTCTGACCCTCTGATGTGTGCTCCAGTTACACGGTAAGAGCGACGAAATTGGCGATAAGTTTTTCGCAGGCGCAATTAGAGCACGTGATCAGTTGCAGCACAGCACCGTCGACATATTACGTTCTCTTTGTTCTGTGGGTTGGAACCATAAAGTATCTGCTGCTTGTTCTTGTAGATTTGTACCAAAATGGAAACAAAACCCTGTTTTTCTCCTATCCATTAAATGTTTGTGTTTATCAATCATTGATTAAACAATTTGTTTACAATATTTCCTTAACAAATGAAAGGTGGCTGTGATCTAAAAAAAGAGTTTTGAACAGGTAGGAAATTATTTTTAGAAGAGATTTTACTCTACATATGAATATTACGAATGCTATCAAACAGCCAATACATTTTGTTTTAATGCATTTGTAACACGGATTTAAAGGCTTTGAGTCATATGGGGAAATTGAGCCTCCTATTCCCTTACAAAATTTATTGTCACTGACCCTTCCCATAGCACTCTTCTACACCCCTTCCTTTTTGCACAATGAAAACGTTGGTGTGAAATCAATTTGAATTTATAAACTTGCTACTGCTCAGCTTGATGTGATAACACGGTGGCAATTTATTGAGGAATATGAGCACCACAAGATCATTGTCACTAATGATTTGTCTCACACACATAACATGGCAGTATGACTGTGTAACAAACTGCCAACAGAAATTAAATTCTACAGTGGCACTGAAAATTTCAAAACTAGAATTAAGTACATCGCTGTTAGCTATGCTAAAATTAAATTGACAATTAGAAGATACATTCAAAATCATATGTGTCGAAAGTAATACTCTCCAAGAATTGATTAAGTATTGTCATGAATAAGAAGATGTATCGTTGTATACAATGCTTATTGCATTATATTATTGTGATTATTCATTATTTATGCTACTCAGATTACAAAGCAGATATAAAACAATCATTTTAAACATCTTTCATTTTGTATTACAGCCTTTAAAATGTTATGTACAATCCATCAATGATTATTAAAATACCGAATGTTAATGTGGAGATAGAGTTACCTTATGAATAGTCAGAAATATTGTACATATAGTACTAAATTTTAAAATGGAGATTTTTTTAAACAGACGGCAATGGCAATGTTTGGCTACATGACAACAGATCTTGACAGGGTCGAAATGAAATATAAATATGAAGTGGAATCTTCAGGTAATTTCTTTACGTGCACATTCTTTTTTCTCATCTTTCATATAAATTGTATCAATATTGGTCTTGTCAGTTTAGTTGTTCACAAAAGATTTATCTTTATGTTTAAAATAAAGTCTAGCTGAAATAGAATAAATATCATCCATGTTTGAAAACTTTCTGAAACGATGCAAAAGCTATTAAATGAAATTTAGTATTTCTTTCCATTTATTCATTTGTTATTCCTTTCCTTGCAATCATGTTACTTCTTTTTCTTCTGCGTTTGGTTGGCGGGTGCTACTGGTAGATCCTACTCCTTTCCTTTCCTTCTTTTTTCACTTATCTTTCATATTGCTGTTTCCTCTTAATTCACCCTGAGATCACCGCAATGATGAACGGGGTAAATTTTAAAGACACACACACACTTTCTCTTCCAATTGTGTTGTGTATTGCCATTCCAATCGTTTCTTTTATTCAAGTTCTATTATTACTTTCCGCTTTAATCACTTATTTATTGCCATTTGAAATGTGCTATTTCTTTTTACATATATCATGTTATTTCTATCTGTTTGTTTCAGGTGAAGACCTTTTGTCTTTATTGTACCATTTTTTGGATGAATTCCTGTACCTTTTTTGCTGAGGTTGAAATGATTTCAAGGGTATGATAGTTTAATTTACAGTCTAATCATTTTTATTATTCAACTAGGTACCACAAACTTTCACCTATGGTGCTTGAAAACATGCTGCAAGTAGCCAGTGTTATGCGTTTGACCTGTTTATGTTTGTCTACAACTCATCAATTCAAATACGTTTTGTTTCAACACAAAATTTGTCAGGAAAGAAATTGTTATTTATTTGCTGATAGACTGGAATATTTATTTTTAAAAAAGACGAAGGGTCTAGTTTGTTTCTAAAAACTCTGTTCATGATCAGAGCTGACAGAAAATAAATAAACTATCTAAACAAAGGGTCACGATTGCGTCTCTTCTTCAAATTTCTTAATTTCCTGGTAAGCACACACATCACCAATGTGTTTATCATCTTTGATGATGCCACCACTGTTCTTATTTTACTGGCCAATCAACATGCTTTCTTCAAACTTCCAAGGGAAAGGTACCCAATATAAATAATTTACTAAATTTATTCTTGAAAAGCATTATTTTGTTGATAAAAAATGAAATGACATTAGTGCTATATAAAATGAAAGGCATTGAAAAAAAGCAGTCAATGGATACATAACTTATTAGCCTTTCTGTATGAGAATATTTTTTAAACCAAGTTTCAGAGAAAGTGTACGCAATGTTAGAACATTTTCATCCCTGGGCACATTTTTTTATATTGTTTGTCTCTTTATCATGTTGAAAATGATGTTTTACAGTTTTACAGTAGAAAATTATTCAGTCTGTACTTTTCCATCACTGCTTTAAAACTGCCATAGATATTAATATTAAACCTATTGGGTGAATTTTTTTACAAATATTTTTTGGTATTATTCATTCAAATTATTCATGTTTTATTTCCTTTAAACTTTGATCATGTGCTTTGATCTTCAAAGTTG
>JAXRKP010000694.1:25000-150000 GCA_037039925.1 Doris montereyensis | reverse complement strand
TTAAGTATAAATGTGTGACTATTTTGGCTAGTAGTTGTACCTACCATTCTCATCAACATCTTTATTGTGTGCTATAGCATGGCTAGTCGTAGCAAAATTAGTCACTTTGAAAATAAAATAAAAACAAAGACTGATTGTGATATGTTGTGCAAAGCAGATCTAGATGTGTCCCTTTGTTTATCGAAGTACCAATAGCAACAGGTAACATGCAATTTTAGTCACATAGTCATTTTGTCACACACCAAATATGGCCAAAGGTTTTCTTGCTTCACTTGACTTGACAAAGGTTTGCATATATTTTGTTGTTGATTTCCTACCCAAGTCATACTCTTCTGCTAGACTGTCCTCTCATCCTCAGCAACAATTGAAATGATTACAGTATTTGAATTATATATAACATGGAAAATTTCTTATTTTAAACAAATAACAAAATGCAATAAACAGCTGATTAAAACTGATTTCTATCCTTTACTTGTATGAAAATAAAGTTGTGTGAAATGTGATGTATGATCATGTTTTTTTAGAGCAAAAAGATGTTTATATCTAATGTAAAAAGTGTATTTGTTACCCATCATGTTTCCTTGATTAAACATATGAGACATTGCAATCAAATTCAACTTGTTTGCTTGTTGCTGGAGTTTGGGTTGTTTTTTTAGAAAGGGGAAATAATGCTTTTGTTTATGAAAGTCAAGCTTCATGCACAGAAACAGCCTGAACACGAATGGCACGCATGTATGGAAATTTGGAAGTGAAAGACTTAAGCACACTAACTATGTAGAAATGACTAAGAAAAATGGAGTTTCATACTCGAAAATGCCAAGCCAGTGAGGACGAGGTGGCTCACAGGTAAAGGATCACTTTACAAGCTATGAGTCTGGGATTCAAATCCATACATGAGTGCTACACCTTTTGATCCTGAAAGAAAAAGAACGAGTCAATAGAAATTCAAGAAAACATTCAATTATAGGAAATGTAGATTCTCTGCCTGTGTCTGTCTGTCTCTCTGTCTGTCTGTCTGTCTCTCTCTCTTTCTCTCTCTCTTCTCTCTCTCTGTCTCACTCTCTCTCTCTCTCTCTCTCACTCTCTCTCTCTCTCTCTCTCTCTCTCTCTCTCTCTCTCTCTCTCTCTCTCTCTCTCTCTCTCTCTCTGTCCTCTCTCTCTCTCTCTCTCTCTCTCTCTCTCTCTCTCTCTCTCTCTCTCTCTCTCTCTCTCTCTCTCTCTCTCTCTCTCTCTCTCTCTCTCTCTCTCTCTCTCTATCTCTCTCTCTCTATCTCTCTATCTCTCTCACACACACACACACACACACATACATACGCATATCAAATCAGTGTAATTATATCGATTGGTAGTAGGGTAGTCCAATTTAATTATAATGTCCCATTGATAATGCTGATGAAGGGACAGCTCATCTTTGTCAAAATAATACAAAGCAACACGAAAAACACAAGGATGGGGAAGGGGGGGGGGGGCAAACACAATACATATCAGGTGAAAAATATTGGAAATAAGACGGAGAGATGATCATGGAATGCAAAACAGCACAATCGTACGAATGTCGAGGTTGGCATGAAAAGGGTAAGATTTTCATGTTGACACCACTCTGAATATCTACATCATGTATCATAATGTTACTGTAATAGTTTAATAGTTGTTTTGTGTATACAGGTTATGTGTGTGGAAAGGGTGGGGGTAATATTTGTGTCATTGTTCGTTTTTGTGACAGCCTATTTTTATAACAGTTATTATTATTGTTCTGCCTTTGTTGGCGTGAATCTCTTTCTTTTCATTGATGACATTACGTTTGTAAAGAGATCAAAGTTCATGGCTGTGGTTGCTTTCTACTCCCAATGGTTAAAAATCGTCGAAGAAGATATTATTATTATTAGTAGTAGTAGTAGTAGTATTACTTTGTCAGCTAGTATTGAAAAATCACTGGTTGCAGAATGTAAAACAAGTTGTTCACCGCCTATGAAACTGGTGCAATGAGGCGAGATAACTCTCATTTAAATACTTTGTTTACGTTGTGATGGGAGCCAAGTTTCAACCCGTTCAGCGAGGGAAACAAACAAGCAAGACCAAATTATTGATCTAGGTCCACATGATCGGAGACACAACACCATGAGTAAATTGGTTTCATGCATTGTGAAACAGCAATACCTAAAACAAAAAAATCACAAGACTTTCAGAAAGAAAACGTTATTGTACTAGAATCTAGTCTAGATTTAGATCTAGAGGAATCTTATGGCATGCTCATGCTCTGCTGAGGTGGATGTCCCAGTGACACCAGAGTGTCTAAACATAGAAGATATCTAGTCTGATCTAGATTTAGATCAAGATCGATCTAACCTATCACAGTTATTTTTACTATTATTATTAAGAAAGAGTTCTCTAGTCGGGCATAGCCAATGGACATAATATAGAGGGTTTATTTTGAAGTACCAGTGTTTGGTGAGGTAAACAGTTGGGGCTTTGTTTTAGTTGAGGATAAAAGATCAGGTATAAATTATAAAGTAGCCTAAGTAAAAAATTTTGAGAGATTGCTTCCAGTTGTAGCAGTCGCTCATGACTGAATATGACTTCGGGTCGAGGTGACTGTGAGACAGTGGACTGTGCAACATGAGACTAAGACATCGAGAAAGAGACATCGTACATGGGACTGACGTCAATCATTGTGCTAGCATTGGCTTTTTCAAGACGGAAATATTTTAACATCTATCACCATCCCTGACTCTGAAACCTTGACATTCGAGATCTAGAAAGAATATTGTGGCCAAAAAGGGAGGGGGGGGGGTCCAAGAGTAAGGGATTGTAGTAGATGTGTTAGTTTTTGGTAAACCTATGGTTAGCGGTTATTCCGAGTCTCGCCAGGCAAGTTACTGACCCCCTTCCATTACTTCGTGTTGCCTGGTGAGACACACACCATGGCCTTCATCTTGCCTGGTGACACACACACTGATGGCTTTAAATTATTTAAATGGCCTTTTTCTATCTACAGGAAGAGAGTTAGAAAGGCAGCCTTGGTATGCTGTCTTTAAAAACACTTTTCTAACTAAAATATTCTTTGAATTAAGATGACCAAAAGTACCCACCAAAAATATATATATATATATACAAGTTATATATTTTCATGTGTGTATTCCATAGGAACTGATTGTTGAAAGAAACAGGACTTTTCTGCCTATCAAATATGCACATATATATATTTAAGTATGCAACATCAAACATTTCTTAAAATGAAGGTGTTGTTATAACGCTGATGGGAAAAAATGACCCAGTCAATAGTTGTGCAAGGTTTGTATTTAATCGCTCTTGTTTGAATTATAACAAGTTTCTTTAAGAAAACAAATGACTTGTATCAATGACTTTGTTTTATTTGTGTTTTTAACATTTCCAACCCTGATTTTATAACTGCTCTTATTTCAAGTTACTGTTATTTTTTCTTGTCTTATTTTACATTTATAATAAAACTTTGTTGCAATTATTCATCAGTATCAACTGTCAGTAACTCGACACAGCAACTAGAGAGTAATATTTTCTTTTACATACCAACAAATGGGAAAAGGAACCATTCTAGTTTTTTATCTTTTGAAACTGAAAATAAAAATATATTTACAATGTAATGATTTGGTAATGTCTTGGAGTGATGGGAATTTTTTAAGTAATTGAAAGGAATTCCTTATTTGATGCTTGCTTTAAGAGACTAGAGAGCGCAGTGAAAGAAAATTGTTGTTTACTGAAAAACATACTTGTGACTATGGACGTGATCAGCAAGTGTTACCCCCTGTTAATGTTATAAAATATCTGTGTGGGAGCTAAAAAAACTGGCAACCAATTGATATATCATTTTGTCATCTACTGGTAATCTTAAATCTTGTTGGATTTACCCAATTTTTAAGATCCCTGGTTAAAAGATGTAAACATGATATAACATCCTGTAAGATGCTTTATTAAAAATTAAATCCTCTTTGTGAATACCTTTGGAGAGTCAATTTTCAGATTCTTAATCCAATTGTAAGTGCCCACCATCCCAAAGTCTTTAAATTAAAATCAGAGATGTAATTTTGAGTTCCCTTCAGCAAAAGAAAATGATCTAACTTTTATAATGCCAATAGTTACCTTGTTTTAGAGTGACCACATAGCTAACAGAGATTTCTTTCTGTTTTTAATTCCCATATCAATATTCCACTATGACATTTATCAGAAGTGGAAATCCGGAGAAGACTTTTAGAGGCAGATAGTATAGCAATTATGAATAGATTATTTATCCTATTTGACTGAAAAAACTCAATATTCCTAAAAAAAATACTGTTCACTCTTTGAATAAGCATGCATTATATAATATTCATTTTTATCATTTATCTAGTTGGACAATGCGGAAATCAAATTGGCTGTCGTTTCTGGGATCTTGCTCTAAGAGAGCATGCCCACGTAAATAAGGTACCGTTATGTATTTTGATCACATATATTTTGCTGCTGTTGGTGTGAAAAATTGCATCATTATTGTCAATGTTTTCACTAACGTCATTATCCTTCTTGTTGTTACTGTTTTTTGATGATGATGTTTGTTGGATGTAAACATTTTTATGGGGATGGAGGGTTTTGTTTGGGTTAAGTTGTTAGGGGTTGTTTCAAATTGTCTCTTTGAAATTTGAACTTTAAGATAGAAAATATGCTCAGTTTTTTATGTCAAGGCAGGTTTTAAGACCAATTTTACAACAGCAACAACATGTTCCTGAATGGATTACAACTGATAGATCTTTAGCAGAGGACAGTTTCAAACTCAGCTATTTGTAAGTCTTGCGTGATCATTTTTTATTCTTTTTATTCTTCCTCAGAATGGTCTTTATGATGAATCGATTGGGAGCTTTTTTCGAAATGTGGACAGTCGATATGATGATCCAGCTGACATACCCATTGAGTGGGTAGAGGAAAAATTAAATCGCTCAAAGCACGAGTAAGTATTTCATTCAGATGTTACAATAAGATATTCTTGTGTCAGACAATTGGCGTAACAGTCATGACCATGAAACCAATTAAATTGAAATATACATTTCATGTATTTTAATGAAGATAGATCAAAATAATTAGTAGGGATTTGTATAAATAGAATGAAAATCAGAACTTTAAAATTCAAGCTAGAAACATTAATGTTAGAATTAAATATTGAGGATAAGTTATCATGTCTTTTTCCTCTCTCATTTAATACTCAAGCCACAAAAATAATATTATTTTGTATCATTACCCTACTTTTGTGGAAGGCAATTTATCAATGCCAAAAGTTTCCATAATTTTATGTTTCTCAGGCAATTCTGGTGGATATGGAGGAAGGCGTTGTAAGTGAAATGATGAAAGGGCCACTAAGAGATGTATTCGACAACCACCAATACATTACGGATGTCTCAGGATCTGGAAACAATTGGTAAGAAAATTGTAATGCAAACTTACATACATTCTCTTAACTAATTAAGGAAAGTTTTATTACATATAATTTTATAGTCATTTCACTATCACTATCACATAATAATCATAAATAGGCCTATATACCTGAATCCGTTTTGTTAACAGCCAGTCATGAATTCACAACCTTTCTAAAAAATCTGTGTTGTTGATCTAAGACTGGGATGTTCTCAATTTCCCACACAGACAGAAATTGCCTTTGGCCTTGTCTTGTCATCCTGTATTAATTTCAATTCCATTGTTTTCCAATGTGATGCTCATTGCAATCTTTATCGATCTGGTTTACTCGTTGGGAAAGATGTACCTATTATGTACATTTCAATGACATCCGATTTTCCATTTCCATGTGGTCCAGAGGCAAGGTGTGAGCCTCTCAACTAAATGGTCATGGGTTCACGTCCAACAAGTTTGAAAAACATTTTTTTACTAGAACCCAAACCCATAATCCAGGTAGAGAAGGATGATAAAAGGAGATCCTGTGGGCAGATTACAGCACTGCGTATGTTAAAAGTCCCTTGCCTGTTCACAGGACAATCCGGGCAAATTTGTAAAAAGATTTTTTTAATCTTTTAAATTTTTTAAAAGAATCCTACCAAAAACACTGAGACACAACAGATGTGAGTAATATCAAATAAAACAAAAGATCAAATTATTCTTTAGATCACAACATCTTCTCATTGTAAATTAGTTATTTATTTTGAAAGAGTAAGATACTTTGACACACATTACTTTCAAGGCAAGATCAATTTTCTCATTTGAGATGAATAAAATTATTTTATTTTATCTTATTGTATTAAATTATTCACCTGTCCAGGGCCACAGGTCACAAAATGTATGGAGCACAATACAGAGAACAGCTATCAGATGTAGTGCGACGTGCTGCAGAATTCTGTGATTGCCTTCAGTGTTTTTTTATTCTTCATTCCATGGGAGGAGGTAAGAAAAACATACATATCGTTAACACAGAATTATATTGTCCTTACTACACATTGGATGATTTGTGAATTAAAATTGCTATAAGATTCACAGCTGTCAATTATCCTGTCTCACAAATAAAATTGTAACCAAATTTGGTTTACGTTTGTCTTACTTGAATGTTGTCTTAAGTCCAGATTCTCTTTCCGGCTGTGAACTTTAGAGCCTTTTTTCCTCAAAATGAGCAAACGTGTAGTAAGGATTAGAATTTAGAGCCGACAATATGTTGCCTTCCTTTTCTTATAGTGCAATCAGGGATGTTAAATAGTCTCTCTAGCTGGATTTTAGATTTATGTAAGACTTTTCCCGAGGAGATTAGCGAATCGATTTACTCTGAACAAATGATGTGACATAAGTCACATTTAAATTAGATGTGTGAATGTTTTCTCAGGCCCAGCATCCCATAATGACATAGATGCAATAACAGCAAGAAATGATTTCACGAAAAGGAAATTTTCTTGAATCTAACCACTTACGTCTAAACTCCTGACTTTTACATTGATATCGATCATCTTGGCATGTGAGGAAAGGATAAATTTGCGATAAATTAGGCCTAAAAGTTTTTAATAGTTAAAACCATAAAATAATTTAATCAATGGGTTGAATTTGCTTTCCTTTTCATCTACAGGCACAGGTTCTGGTGTGGGAACGCATCCTTAATTTGCTGGAAGATGAATATCCTGATGTTTACAGGTAAACTTGAAACAAATTGTATATATTTCAATATTCTTTCTATAAGTCGTCTATTAATAATCACTTTCTTAAATAAATTTAGAGATTATGATCATGGAAGATTCAAACCACAATTAGGCAAAAATATAGATTGATTACATCCCTTCTGTTCTGATGAAAAGATTTATATATTAAATTTTGGTTGGGGGGGGGGGTTGGTTTATTAAAAAAACAATTTGTATAAATTAATAAACAATCACCTAATATGCAAATGCTCAAAATACCCAGGATGACAAAAATATACAAAACTGGTTTTAAGACATACTTAACAAACTGTTCATTGAAAACATCTGTTTTTTAGCTCTCCTGTAAAATTGAGTCCATTACATATACATTTATTCATCCAAGAGGTGGTGATAAAGAAGTATTAACTCTTTTCAGATGTAGCACAAATGTTTCAGTAACACAGGCTACCCCCTGTGAAAGTATCTCCGATAGATCAGCAACAAGAGGGCTCCTCAAATTTTGTTTTATTTCTATCAACTTTGCCTCTTATATTCACTTATTAGTAATAACAAAACTTCAAATGAATTTTCAAACAAATTCTTCTGGTGTACTTTTACAAAGTGTTTGTTTCGAATTCTATTATTCGTTTCTACCCTCCGATCAGTTGATCAGGTAAACAAAATCGCTGATATTCCGTCCTCTTTTTTCTGACGAAAAAAAAACACTGTATAAAGATCAGGTATTTGAACTTTTCCAGTCAATTTTAGTCGAAGAAGGTAGACCCAGATCTTGTAGTGAAATTAATAGTAGTAGAAGTTTTTGAGTACTGTCCATCAACAAAATTTTCAAGACGTAGATCTAGATCTAATCGTGACAATCTTTATAGATTTACTAATGATTTAGAGGCAAAGCCCACACATCAATCACAGATAATTTTTCTTAGCTCTCACAAATATTGAAATATTTTCTTTTTAAAAAACTTGGACATTTGGAAATGAATGAAGTATGTACCTGAATTATAAAATAGTAGATAACTGCTTTAAATGCCAAATCAGGCTTTGGTGGGTAAAGAAGTTTTTTATATAAAATTTTACATTCCAACTTAACATCAACATTTTACACCCTTCATACATCTGAGTTTTTTGTTTTATAAAATCTTTTAAATGTTGGTTTCTGTGTATACCCCTTTCAATGTCTTTATTTTGATATGTGATACATCATGCTACAATTGAAAGTAAAATACCAGGAAGTTAATTTGTATGTCACCGTTTAGACCTAAAATAAATTTTGTCTGAAAAGAGTTAATTTCATTATTGATGAGTAGCCCTACTCTTGATGCTTCACATTTCTGTCAAGCTAGGGCGTCTGAATCTGGTATCTTTTTCAGCTCACTCCAGTCTGAAAATCATCAGCTTGATGCCATGTTGGTAAATGCTGAAATAATGTCTTCAAAGACCACTTAATACTCTATAGCAAATTTCACTCCAATTATAGGGGTACTCAATCTAAATCTGAGCGAAAGCTTTTCCTATTTTCTTACAAAAACTTATAATTATTTTAAGTCAACCATTTTAATGTTACATCAAATATTACAACTTGTTGTGTTATCATGCCGAAGGTTTGTGACAGCAGTCTATCCATCAGCTGAAGATGATGTCATTACCTCCCTTACAACAGTGTTTCTGGCAATGAGAGAACTCACAAATCACGCAGATTGTGTTCTTCCTATTGAGAATCAGGTATGGAAGCCCAATGGTTCTTACATCAATTTGATATAATTAGTCTTCACGTAACTTTCTTGAACATCTCACATTTCAACGGTTAGGATTGATTTGTCTTTCTCTCATTTCATTTTTTTTTCTTTTTAAGCCCAAAATTTAAACAAAAACATTTTGAATGCATACATGTAGATAATAAAGAAAAGTTACTTGACCAGTATATTTTAGAATTGTTATCAATAAAAGTATCGCTATTGTCATCGTTTTGATTGTTCTTATCATCTCATCGTCATCTTTATGATTGTTAATGTCATTGCTGTGTAATTTCTTTAAGTCTTGTCGTTGCTGGTTATTTCCTTAAATTTTGTCATACCTAAGTTATATTTGCTTTCATTATCACTTCTATCTGGAGTATCTAGAG
The DNA here is from genome assembly GCA_037039925.1 of Doris montereyensis. Taxonomy (NCBI): domain Eukaryota; kingdom Metazoa; phylum Mollusca; class Gastropoda; order Nudibranchia; family Dorididae; genus Doris; species Doris montereyensis. The sequence goes on along the minus strand of JAXRKP010000694.1, from coordinate 140,751 downwards.
TCCTTCTTTTTTTATAGAGTGAAGATGTGTGTGTTTATTGTAAGTGTACATCTGAAATATTGTCTCTCTCTCCAAATTGTTGGCAAACAGTTATTTTTAATAAAAATTAATTCAAGCTATGTGGAAATTTTAGGTTTGAATGAAATCATTGGCTATAAATCTTTATGTGATAAATTTTTCAATGTTTTTCTCCACCCTTTTAGGCACTGGGTGACATTGTCAACAAGATTTCACAAGCCACCCTGCCATCTGGAACAGGCAAGCGTACATACCGACTACCAAGGTCAAGGCTGACAGTGCTCTTTGTGCTGATGATGGTTCCTTGACACGCCCTAAAGATGAACGGCCGTTTGACAAAATGAATAACTTGGTAGCCAATCTTTTGCTGAACATGACCAGGTATGGTTGTATGGTTCTACCTCTAAATGTGTAGATGGGAATTTATTAATAATTTGTGTGTGTTTGTGTGTCTGTGTGAAACTGTGCTCCATAAATAAAATCAAGTACAAAACTCTATGATTGATATATAATGTTGAGTATTTGACATTAAGGCATTGCCTACATAATGTTGAGTATTTGACATTTTTGCCTACACAATGTTGAGTATTTGACATTGCCTTAATGTTGAGTATTTGACAGGCATTGCCTACATAATATTGAGTATTTGTTTTAAAATTCTTCTGTGATGGGTTGTTTGTTTATTACATATTTATGGCCTGTCGGAATTCATTTAAAAAAAACAAGAGTCTAACTCAAACTTAACAATAACTGTTGATAGTGAGTTTAGCAAGACCAATAATTCAAAAGCAAAGCTAAAGAAAGTATAGGACAAAATCATATTATTCATAAACCCTCTAGTTTAAAAAATGGGCTCTTGGGTTATTTGCTTTGCCAATATTGAATTTTATTTTCACAGCTCAGCTCGATTTGAGGGTTCCCTGAATGTGGATCTTAACGAAATTACCATGAACTTGGTCCCATTTCCCAGAATGCACTACTTGGTGTCAAGTCAGACTCCTTTGTACTGCTTGGCTGATGTAAAAATTCCACCCCGTAGGTTAGTGGTACTAATTTAGATTTCTTCTTAACATTCTTCCACCTGCAAATGATTTGCTTTCGGTGTCTTTTCAAATTCATGATTTTTTAAATGATCTTTCTTAAAATCTGAACTGTGCTGGTTACTGAAGATCATCAATATATTTTTTTACTTAAAGATGACCAGTAGGAGTGTTGCATGTTCTTATTTTTGTTGTTGTTCCTTTTGTAATTTTTTAAATTTTTTTGATTCAGCTAAAGTAGAACTGCTACATTTGTCATTTTACACTCTTCCTGGTGGACAGTTGGGGAGCTTCTTTAAGATTCTTAATAGATTCTACTTCTTTCCTCTCATTCTTTCTTATATCTTTTGTCTTGCTGTTTCTGCTTAATCCATCCTGAGATTACTGCATATTGTGGATGGGTAAATTCCAATCAAACTAAACCAAACTACACTTTTCTGACTCGTAATGAAAGGAAATTATGTTTAACTGCGTCAACCAACTGCTGAGGTTTATTAAATAACTTTTTCTCTCCTTTTTTATCTTTTTGTGTAAAAAGTATAAAAATTCAAAATTTATCTCACTCAGACTTGATCAGATGTTTTCCGATGCCTTTGCCAAAGACAACCAAATGTTGAAGGTGGACCCCAAACGAGGCCTTTTCCTAGCATGTGCTCTGATGGTCCGGGGCAACGTAGAGGTGTCCGACATCAGACGAAATATTGACAGGTGCAATCTTCTGTTACTTTATTCGTATGAAATGAATCATTAGGGGCAGGATTTAAAAACGGTTCAGACAAATGATAATTTTTCCTCTCCATCCAGCCAAAATGACGATATAAAGAGAGATGGAAACCTGATGTTATGAGATAGAACCCCTTAAGAATAAATACTAGAGAAACCAAATGAATTGACACAAATTCATCCAAGGGCACAGGCTCAAACTAGTTACCCCTGCATTGGCATCCATCACCTTGACATGAAAGGAAAAGGTGCTTGTCTAATGTTTATTCCCATGAGGTTCTAACATAAATAATTTGTTTATGTTTCCATCATTTCTATACGGCCCAGCTGCTTTACCTCATCATTAGTCTTTTTAGATTGCAGTAATATAATACAGCTCAATTCTCACCGTCTGTTATATTGTGTATTCAGTTTCTCAGTTCAATTAAGAAAGCCTTGCTATACTGACTTTCTCTTAAAAGTGAATGATTTCTATATCCCAAGGGGTAATCCAAATCTCCTATTTTTCTCAGGCTACGTCCAAACCTAGACTTTGTTCACTGGAATCAGGAAGGCTGGAAGACAGGCTTGTGTTCGGTGGCACCTGTAGGACAACCACAGTCTCTGTTGACCATTTGTAACAACACCTGTATCAGACACACCTTTTCTGAAATTAGAGACAGATTCTACAAATTGTATAAAGAAAGGTGAGGTTTACATGCAAATCATAAGATATTCGATGAATGATAATTTGATTTACATCAAGGAGGATTAATCTTTCAAGGTTAAAAACGTAATTCTTTTGAATGCATTGTTCATCCATTCCTCACATGGAATGTGGAATTTCTCATTTTTCTAGATATTGTCAGGAGAATCAAAGAGGAAAAGTCAAATAAATACAGCTTTGTTTAAGAAATGAATTTAAACAAGTCACACTTTCATAGGACCTCATGAATTTCTTGTTTTTTTTTTTTTTCTTCTTTTAAAAAAAAATACAGCTCCAGTACTGTATTTGATCAAATATTAAATTTTTTGTATTGACGTACTGTAAATCTCTTGTATCAAATTTAATGTTCATGAATTCAAAAACCGATTTACAAATAGCTGCAGAGAAGCTCAAACCCAAACAGGAACTAATCCTTTTAGGAGATTTAAACGCTAGAGTAGGCAACAATGTAGAAACGTCAAGAGGAGTGATAGGTAAAGAAGGAAAGACAACAACTTCTCAAAATGGAGAGAGACTGATAGATTTTTGCCCAAAGAATAACTTATGAAATTAGCCTACAGCTTTTTTCCTCATAAAGATATCCACAAATGTACAAGATTAAATGAAGACAGGTGTGAAAAGTCAATGATAAACTACATAATAGTTAGCATCTCTTTTTTTACAGTACATTGGATGCAAGAGTAAACAGAGGAGCAGACATTATTAGTGATCATCACCTAGTGATTGCCAAAATGAGATTACTGACTGAAGAAAACAATCAGAAAAGGAAAGAGAAGAAAGCTACTAAACTAAAAATAGAGGAACTTAATAAACCAATTGTAAAACAGATCTACCAAGCTAGGATAAAACGATTTATCAGTGAAAGACAGATGGATCTGAATGATAGCACAATAGAAGAAAAGGGCCAAATTAAAGGAAATAGGAAAAGAACAGCATGTTGTAATGAGAATGTCAAGACTAAGATCAAAGAAAAGAAGGATGCCTGGAAGAAATACTTGCAAACAAAGAGACCAGAGAGTAGCATAGATTATGTGAATAAAAGAACTATCGCCAAAGAGAAGGTAAGAAAGCAAAACAGGAACAATGGGAAGAGTTTGGACAAAGACTTCAAGAAATCTATCAAGGAAATCAAAAACTGTTCTGGGAGGCAATGAAGAGCATGAGAAAGACCAAAGCATGCCCAATACGACAAATTAAGAATGCCAAAGGAGAAATAATGAAAGAAGACAGTCAAATCAGGGATGAGAGAAAGTATTTTCAACAATTACGTAATAACTCCAGAACATATGAAACAAGGAGTAAAGATCAATTAGTAAGAGCAACAAGGAATCCAGAGGAGACAGCTGAAGATGTAAATATATCAATGGGAGAACTTCAAACAGCTATAAGAAAAGTGAAATTAGGAAAAGCCCCAGGAGCAAATCAAGTTTATCCAGAAATAATTAAAAACCAACGGAGAGAGGCAGACAAACTACTACACGCAATATGCCAACAAGCATGGAAGTCCAAACAGGTGCCAGACGACGGTCAAACTATAGAGGGCTACTTAGCGTACCAGGAAAGGTGTATGTAAGATACTGGAAAAAGGGAATAATAGAAAAATTCCTTGAGAGAAATATTGACTTGCACGGTCAAACTATAGAGGGTGGAAATTGTATACTGGAAATGAGACTAAGGAATTAGAGGATCAAACATCAGTGGATTTAGACCAGGAAGAAATGTACAACATATTTACAATTAGACAAATAATAGAAAAATTCCTTGAGAGAAATATTGACTTGCACCTGTATTGTATTGAACTAGAAAAGGCATTTGACACTGTGAGAGGACGAACTTATGGCATTCCTTAAAAGAACACAATGTAGAGCAAAATTTAATAGAAGCCATTAAAAGTTTTACAATCAACCAACATGTGCAGTGAGAGTAGCTGGAAACATATCTGCAGAATTTGATGTAGATATAGGAGTAAGACAGGGTTGTGTACTAAGTCCTCTTTTGTTTATCACATTTATGGGTTCAGTCGCAAAGGCATCCTCAAAAATGAAGAAATGAATTTAGGTATGTGGAAGCTCAGAGCAGTAAATGTATCAATGCTTTTATTTGTCGATAATTTAGTTCTGTTTGGAAAATCAGAAAGGGACCTTCAGTCGAATATCAACATGATGAACAATGAACTAAATAAAAGAGGAATGAGAGTAAATGCAAAGAAAACCAAAACTATGCTAGTAACTAGGGAAGCTAAAACACAAAATCTTAAATTGGGCAGGGAGAATTTAGAACAAATTCACAGCTACAATTACCTAGGAGTAATGATTAACTCTGAGGGAAAACTAAGAGAAGAAATCAGCCAGAGAATCCAAAAGGCAATGATAATATATAACCATCTAGGAAAGTCATTTCTAGATAAACAAGAATTGTCAACAGGAACTAAAATGACAGTATACAACACAGTTTATTGTCCTACTCTCCTGTATGGCAGCTAAACCTGGACCTTAGACAGCAGAGAATATAGTAGATTACTGGCAGCTGAAATGAAATGTCTAAGAAGAGTTGTAAGGAAAACTAAAAGAGACAAAATCAGAAACAGAACAAAAAGAGATCAAACCAAAGCAGATTGCATTAAAATTAAGATAGAAATAAATCAATTGAGATGGTTTGGGCATGTAAACAGAATGAATGACAAAATAGCTAAATCAGGATACAGTGCTAAAGCCCAAGGTAAAAAACCAAAAGGCAGACCTCAAAGAAAGTGGGAAGAAGATATAAAAGAGACAGTAAAACATATAAATTTAACATTTTTGGAAGGAAATAGAAAATGCCAGGACAGGGCATCCTGGGAAATGATCATATCGGCATCTGAACCCATTCGCCGAAAGGTAGAATGGGAACTGATAGAAAGAAAAAGAATTCAAAAACAAATTGTGGTAAGGCCATTGATGGAAAGACATACATAGCCCAGGTATGTGACATAGACACATGAAAACCAAGATGGAAAAACAACCATAGTGGCATATGCATGAAAATAAGAAAGTTATCTCCAAGTATGTTATTTATAGTGATGATAAAAAGCAACCTATTTTGTTGGAGAGAGGCTTTGTTTAATTTTTTTTTCAAAGCACTTTTGGCAATAATTTGGAATAAACACACTTTATACATCAATCTGCCAAACTCTTCGTTTTTCCATGTATTTCTTCATGTAGTAAACCCTCAAGCTAGTACTTGTACCCATTTGCACCTAGGTCGAATGGGGAAATGCATGTTAAGTGTCTTTCCCAAGGAACACAATGTCGGGCCTAACTTTGTGATGATTTGAACCTGGGACCTCATCATCCCAAATCTAACCACTCGCGACCGACACCACTTCATATAACAAACCACATAATAGCTCAATTTTTCTTGAATTTTTTCTCCAGGCTCATATTCATCACTACACCCAGGTAGAAGGCATGGAGATGTCTGACTTTACTGACAGCTTGGAGTCTCTGGACTCGGTGGTAGAGGAATACAGTAGAATGGAAAACTCACGGGGTGGGAGTGGCTCGGTAGAACCCAGATTGAAAGTGTTGACGTAACACAAAGCATGATTTTAGTTAAGAAAATTTAATCATATGTTCCTGTACTATCGAACTAAAGATCAAAACAACGGTCATGTCTATTTTTTCAACACTCTCACAACCATATTTTACAGATTGAGTTAAGGCTGGTTGATTTGTGATTCGCTTCGTAGGTTAAAATGTGTCTATTTATTTTCCAGTTGATTAATAACAAAAAAGAAAATATTCTGAGTAGGCCAGCTCTTGGAAAAGTCATGAAATTGACCTTGCAGGGAAGAGGACTTTGTACAATCTGAATTCAATCCACGCCATCCATCAAATGTCCTAAGATGGCATGGATTGCAGCTTCTCACTAACGTGTTGTTTTTACCATGTATACCATAAATCACATGCTAATTTGTCTATTATGTTAAATGTTAAATTTTCAACAAGCAAGTCCGTCATCACCTTTCCACTTGGTGCTTTGTTCATCAGATGTACAGTGCTTCCTGCGGTATTTTTCCCTGTCTCTTTTTCTCACATAACAAGGTCTTCCCTCAGAATACATTGATACACTCTGTCTTGAAAGTTTCTTGTGTACCTGCAGAAATATACATTGCCCCTGACACATTTGTACAGAAATCTTTAATTCCTTAATATTTTACATTTTGATCCCATTTTAAAGTAACTGAACAAGCCATTGCATTTTGTTTAATGAATTGGTAACACAGAGAGCAATAAACTATTTATTGAGCTAAGATATCTGGAAATTAACAAGATTTTACAATTCATCAATATATATGTTTGTTGTAGCATAAAATAGAAGAAAATCAAAGTCAAGACTTACAACATGATTTCCATCTAAATCACTCCAAATGAAATGTAATAAAATAAATTCCAAAGAAAATGGTCAATGTCTTTTTTATTTTCCATGTTTATGATCTGTGAAAATATTCTTTAGAGCAATTTCAAACAACAGTAACGAAACTGCTCCCTGCCGTTCCAAATCTGTCAAGTAAAAACAGAAAGTTAATTTAGAAAAAGGTCTACATGAGTCAAGACGATTCGAATGTTATACCATGAATTTCCGTTCTCTGAACGACAGTAGAATATTCCAATTTCTATCTTTTTATTCGTATATTTGTATGACTAATTGTATACAACATTGCATAACAAATCAATTAATGCTTGATTGTTTGGCGAATATGGACACATGTTGACAAAATCTTCTTCATTTTTTAATCTGTAGAAACGAAGACAAGAGAAATAGCAATAATAGCACACATGTACATTGTATAGCTATTCTGTCAGCCATCTTTTTCACATCACTCATATTATATTTATTTATTTACTTGCTTTTTTTTAAATCTTAACAAACTCTTATCATCTGAATGCTCCAACCTGATTCAAATGCAGCTCAGCCATGGCTGAGTGACATACTTGCCAGAATATCATATACCAAATACTTATTTCAAATTAATGTTGTAATTAGCCTGATTAGGATTGTGAGAGGTGTGGATTTTAATTCCAAGCAATGTTAGTGTTAGGACTAATGTTGTGTTCCTAGAAAGCCACGCAACACACACATTTCCCTCTAATCTTCCCATATGTTAATGGGTACCAGCATCAGGTGGGGAGTGAAAGGTGTGACAGACTAACATGCCATCTGGGAAATGATGTATTGTCAATGTTCCTGCTTTACTTTACGGCCCAGCTGTAGCATATCCCAGTTTCTATAGCGTGAAGTAGAACAGGTGCAAGCACCCAAGCTAGTGCTTTTACCTTTGTATCTGAGTCGAATGGGGGAAATGTACGTTATGTCTTTCCTAAGGACCACAATGTTGGACCCAGTTTTGCTAGGATTCTAACCTTGGACCTTATGATCCCAACTCTGGCAACCTAACAACTCTGCCACAGATGCCATCTCTATGGGTCGTAACAGCCTTGAAAGAGTTTCTTTTTTTTTTTTTAAATCTCATTTTTTGCACACTATTGCTGTCATTAGCTTCATTTATTTCAACATGATATTTATTTTCATAATTTATTATGTTGTCACTATTGTCAGTTTGTGAAGGGGTTTGAATTGTTTTTTCATGGACTGAATGCTTATAAGACTGAAAGGAGATCTAGCCCTGTTCACATTTTGCATTTATTTGAATTTGAATATTAGTGTTTACAATTTACATTACATTTCGATTTTTTAATAAATAAATACACTTAATTATAATTAAATTTGTTGAATCGTTTTGTCTCACTGGAGACACCATTTGCATTGACTGAGTACCAAAAGCACATTTTCTCATGCTTGTTTTACTGTTCGTTGTTTGTTCTTGCTTAGCATGTGTGTATATTGGTATCTCAGTCGATAGAGCATCAGACTACCACCCAGAAGGCCCAAGTTTGATTCCCAGTCTGGGAAAATTTGTCTGTCCCTTCTGTTGGCAGCGATATAGGTAGATAGGTCTATTCAGATTCTGTGAAAGTAAGGCAGCATGGAACGACTGGCAAATTACCACATTTGTAATATTTTGCCAGACAAATCAGGACTTTACTCTTGATTACCCTATGCTCAACTCTTAGTATGGGACTTACTTATTTTTTTGTGTGTGTGTGTGTGTGTTGGGATTTTAGTTGGGGGGGACAGGGTTGATAGGATTGTGATGTATTCTTCAAAGTTTGTTGGCCAAATGAAATGTTACTTAATTAATTTTTGTGGATTTCTGACAGCTGTTTATTTATTTGATATTGTACATAAACAAGTATGACATTTTCTCAAGATGCATTCAGTAAACAAAAACTGATCAAATTTGTTAAATAAAATTCATTAAAATCAAAACGTGTTTTTTTTTTTCAGCTATTTTTTCTTTTAAATGTTCTAAAAATAAAGATATACAGATTTTTCATCTCCATGATTATTTTGCAATATCTGAATGTGTCTGTAATTTGAATCTAAATAATATGTTGTAGAAACTAGTTATTGGCGTAATTACAACAGACAGTTTATAGACATGACAGTCTTTCTCTGAAAATTTCGATCAATGTTGAGTTGATGGTATGATCATCGAGGTGATTCCAGTCAATGATGGTACGGATGAAGAAAGAGTTTCTGTAGTTTTTTGTATGTGATGGTGGTATTGTGTAGCAATTTGTGTTTGTGACGTAGGGCTCAAAATTATGTTATTCGTTATGTAGTCTTCAAATTTTCATGGTTTGATGATACCCTTGGAACGTTTTGGGATTAAGAATTTCACTGAGGGAATTTAATGGAGTTATTCCTTTGACAATTTTGACCATGAAGGTTAGTCTGAGCTGTTTTCTTCGATCTTTGAGGTCAGGGAGTTTTGCTCCTGGAGCATTTGTGTAATGCAGCCTGGTGTTCTAGAGCTGTAATCTCCGGTGATGAAACGAACTCCTGTCACTGGATTCCCACTAACCTTTTGATGTCCTCTTCAAGGTATGGATCACACACTGTGGCCCCATATTCCAACGTAGATCTTTTCTTTTCTTTCTTTATCAGCTCCCATTTCTACCTTACGGTGTATGGGTTCAGATGCCCAATATGATCTTTTCTAGGAGGCCCTGTCCTGGCATTTTCTGTTTCCTTCCAAAAATGTTATATTTATATTCTTCAATGCCTCTTTTAAATTTTCTTCCCACTTTCTCCGAGGTCTGTGTTTTGATCTTTTACCTTGGGCTTTAGCACTGTATACTGATTTAGCTATTCTATTGTCTTTCATTCTGTTTACATGCCCAAACCATCTCAATTGATTTATTTCTATCTTAGTTTTTATGCCACCTGCTTTGGTTTGATCTCTTATTGTTGTGTTTCTGATTTTGTATCTTTTAGTTTTGCCTACTGCTCTTCTTAGATATTTCATTTCAGCTGCCTGTACCCTACTGTATTCTCTACTGTCTAAGGTCCAGGTTTCACTGCCATAGAGGAGAGTATGGACAATAAACTGTGTTGTATACTGCCATTTTTGGTTTTTGTTGACAATTCTTGTTTACCTACAAATGCCTTTCCTAGATGGTTATATATTGCACTTGTCTTTTTGATTCTCTGGCTGATTTCTTCTCTTAGTTTTCCCTCAGAGTTAATCATTACTCCTAGGTAATTGTAGCTTTGAATTTGTTCTAAATTCTCCCTGCCCAATTTAAGATTTTGTGTTTTAGCTTCCCTAGTTACTAGCATTGTTTTGGTTTTCTTTGCATTTACTCTCATTCCTCTTTTATTTAGTTCATTGTTCATAATGTTGATATTCGACTGAAGGTCACTGTCTGATTTTCCAAACAGAACTATATCATCGGCAAATGAAAGCATTGATACATTTACTGGTTTTGAGCTTCCACACACCTACATTCATTTTCTTCATTTTTGAGGATGCCTTTGCGACTGAACCCATAAATGTGATAAACAAAAGAGGACTTAGGATACAACCCTGTCTTACTCCTATATCTACATCAAATTCTGCAGATATGTTTCCAGATACTCTCACTGCACATGTTGGTTTATTGTAAAAACTTTTTAATGGCTTCTATTAAATTTTGCTCTACATTGTGTTCTTTTAAGGAATGCCACAGTTCGTCCCTCCTCACAGTGTCAAACGCCTTTTCTAGATCTATAAAACACAGGTGCAAGTCAATATTTCTCTCAAGGAATTTTTCTATTATTTGTCTAATTGTAAATATGTGGTCTTGTACATTTCTTCCTGGTCTAAATCCACTTTGATGTTCTTCAATCTGATCCTCTACTCTATTCCTTAGTCTCATTTCCAGTATCCTTACATACACTTTTCCTGGTACGCTAAGTAGTGATATCCCTCTATAGTTTGAGCATTCCATAGTTGATCCTTTCTTATGTATTGGTACTACCGTTCCCTTTTTCCAGTCGTCTGGCACCTGTTTGGACTTCCATGCTTGTTGGCATATTGCGTGTAGTAGTTTGTCTGCCTCTCTCCCTTGGTTTTTAATTATTTCTGGATAAACTTGATTTGCTCCTGGGGCTTTTCCTAATTTCACTTTTCTTATAGCTGTTTGAAGTTCTTCCATTGATATATTTACATCTTCAGCTGTCTCCTCTGGATTCCTTGTTACTCTTACTAATTGATCTTTACTCCTTGTTTCATATGTTCTGGAGGGATTATGTAATTGTTGAAAATACTTTCTCCACGTTTCCATGATTTGACTGTCTTCTTTCATTATTTCTCCTTTGGCATTCTTAATTTGTCGTATTGGGCATGCTTTGGTCTTTCTCATGCTCTTCATTGCCCTCCCAGAACAGCTTTTGATTTCCTTGATAGCTTTCTTGAAGTCTTTGTCCAAACTCTTTCCACTGTTCCTGTTTTGCTTTCCTAACTTCCTCTTTGGCGATAGTTCTTTTATTCACGTAATCTATCCTATCCTCTGGTCTTTTTGTTTGCAAGTATTTCTTCCAGGCATCCTTATCTTAGTGTTGACATTCTCATTCCACCATGCTGTTCTTTTCCCATCTCCTTTAATTTGTTTTCCTACCACAGATCTCTTCAGTACAACTGAGGAGTGTCTCTTTATACATTTGCCACTTTTCTTCTATTGTGCTATTATTCATATCCATCTGCCTTTCACTGATAAATCTTTTTATCCTAGATTGGTATATCTCTTTTACTATTGGTTTATTAAGTTCCTGTATTTTAAGTTTAGTAGCTTTCTTCTCTGTCCTTTTCTGTTTGTTTTCTTCAGTCAGTAATCTCATTTTGGCAATCACTAGGTGATGATCACTAAATATTTCAGCTCCTCTGTTTACTCTTGCATCCAGTGTATTGTAAAAAGAGGGAGCTGCTAACTATTATGTAGTCTATCATTGACTTTTCACACCTGTCTTCATTTACTATTGTATATTTGTGGATATCTTTATGAGGAAAAAATGTGTTGGCTATTTTCATGTTATTCTTTAGGCAAAAATCTATTAGTCTCTCTCCATTTGGATAAGTTGTTGCATCTCCTTCTTTACCTATTATTCCTCCTGATGTTTCTATATTGTTGCCTACTCTAGCGTTTAAATCTCCTAAAACCATTAGTTCCTGTTTGTGTTTAAGATTCTCTGCAGCTGTTTGTAAATCATTTTCGAAGGTATATTTTTCTTCTTTAGTAGCATCTTTGTTTGGTCCATAAGCTATTAATAATTTAATTTCTCTTCCCGGTTTAATATTTACCTCTAATAGCCGTGGGCTTATACATTTCCAGTTTTCTAGTAGCTTTTCATGCTTTTTATGCACTAGGAGACCTACTCCTGCTCCTAGCTCTATCTTTGACATCTACTCCTGAGAAGATTAAAATATTATTTGGTCCTACATTTTCTATTCCTTGTCCTTTTTTCTTTGTTTCTATAATAGCCAAAATGTCTACTTTGAATTTTTCCATTTCTTCAACTAATTCTAACCTTTCCATTTATTCTAACGTTATATTCCAAAAATAGTTTATTTCTCTCAACATCAGTTAGGTTTTGGATAAGCAGAGGATTAGCCCACTGTACCCTAGGTAGATGGTGGGGCTGCCACTTTGAGGCCCCTACCAGGCCTTGTTATTTTCTGTCAGGGTTAACTCCCTTAGCCTTTGGTCATTCAAGACCAACCTGCAAGGCAGCAGTTTGTTATTTTCTGTCAGGGTTAACTCCCTTAGCCTTTGGTCAGTCAAGACCGACCTGCAAGGCAGCAGGAAACACGTGGAGGGCGGGGTCATCTACTCCCCGTACATGTGCTTACCTGTCCACTGCCCGGGCGTAGATCTCACAAGCGACATATATGCATTTCACCTGTAGTACATGGGATAATGTCTTAGATTTCTTCTGAAGGAAGCATATGGTAGAGCTTGCTTTTGCGTGATTTTTGTGATGTGGTTTTCAGATCCTCAGATATTATTATTCCAAGATAGGGACTTTTCTTCACTTCTAATATTGTGTTTGTTTAGCTGATATTTGCGACTAGATTTCTTCTTTGTGCTCAAAATATGTCTTTTTTTTATATTGAAGCATATACCCCAGTCGCTGGCCCATTTTTAAAGAGAGTTGAGATCTTCTAGTAAGATGACATTATCTTGACTTGACTGAATACTACGGTAGATTAGACAGTCATCGGCAAATAATCGCACCTGCGATGTTACTCTTTCAGGTAGATCATTTATATGAAACTGGAACAGGAGAGGGCGTAGAACTGTGCCTTTTTGGACACCTAATGTTACAGGAGACTCTTCTGATGATGTTCCTTCCACTACTACTCTCATTTTTTGCTTTGTTAGGAAATTTGTCAGCAATGTTTGTAGAGGTCCTCGGACGCCATATATATGCAATTTGTACGATCGTTTATTGTGGGGGACTGTATCAAAAGCATTGGAAAAGTCAAGTATTCCCACGTCAACTTGAGTAACCGCATTCTGTGCTTGGAGTTGTGATGAGTAGTTGTGTCTCACAGGAGTATCCAGACCTGAATCCGTGATTAAAGCTTGTTAGGATGTTGCTACTCTCAAGGTGTTCTATAAGGTTGTTGAATACAACATGCTCAAATATTTTGATATGACAGACGTGAGAGAAATGGGTCTGTAATTTCTGCTTGGCGTTTGTTTCCCTTTATGAAAATACAGGATATGTTTGCTTTTAACCAAGCCTCTGATAGTAGTCCAGTGTCTATGGAGCTTTGAAATATAAAGGCAAGTGCGGAGCGGTTTCGTTTGCACATTCTTTAAGGACCTGGTTTGGGATGTTGTCAGGGCCTGTGACTTTTGCTGTGTCGATACCGTCAATAATTTTGCTACTCCCCATTTATTGATTTTGATGCTCGAAATCGTCATTTCACTTTCAATGTTGACTGGTGGCATTGTTTCTCTTGATCATCCGATCTGAATACTGATTTGAACTGGTCAAGAGGTATTCGGGCTTTGGCTTGACAATTGCTGTGGAGGATGCCATCGTTGTTTTTAACATATCTCCAAAACGGTTTTGTGTTTTTCTTTGAAGTCCCTTGAGGATGATGTTATTTATGAATTCATCGTTTGCTTTTCTCATCTCTTGTTTGATATGTCGTTGAAAGTATCGGTAGGTCGTCCAGTTTTTGCTGATTTTTGCTTGCCTGTACAAAATTTAGTCGTTTTCGATTGTTTAGCCGGAGAAGGAAGTGACATTTTCCTTTTCTTATGTGGAAGGTAGCTTTCAATGGCTCTGGTGATTTGGGTATGGAAGTAGTTCCAGAGTTTATCAGTGGTAGCGTTTTCTGTATATTTCTTCATTACTATTGTTGACATCCTGGTAATATCATGTTTCAATGAGGTCCAATCAGCCTTTCTATATTGGAAGCATATCTTGGGCGTTTGTTATAAGTAGAAAGGTTGAGTCTTGATGTTAGTGACAACAGCATTATGATCCGATATATTGCCTGGAACTGATAATGATGACTCGACTCAGGAAGCATTTGAAACAAAGACCAGATCAAGTAAATTACCATTCCGTGTTGGTTCAATGTGGATCTGTGTCAGCCTGGTTTCGATAGTCATTTCGATGAATGATTGTTGGATTTGACGATCATGGCATTCTGAAGATAGTACGCAGTTATCCCAATCTATGTCTGGACAATTAAAATCCTCTACTAGCATTATTTGCTTATAAGGGGTAGATGGTTGGTGTTAATCTTGTGTAAGGATTTGTTCAATTCATAGATGTCACTGGCATTTCGATGTGGCGTGTTGAAGGATCCAATTGGTAAGTCTTTGTTGTCTTAGATTTTGACTTTGACCCATATCAGTTGCAATCAGTTCCGTGGTCTGTTTGTTCTAGTGAGGTAAGATCCGTTTTCAACTAAAAACGAAAACACCCCCTCCTTGTGTGGGTCTGTCTTTCTTATAGGCCGTATAATTGTTCCGAAATATTTCACCTGACTTTATTTGGTCATTGAGCCAAGACTCAGTGCCACACACAACGTCAGGTCTGTGCTCGTCTATAAGCACAGACAATTCAGTTCTTTTGTTTGTGACGCTGCGACAGTTAACAGTGAGAATTTTTTAGGAGATGGTAGTTTGTTCTAGGGTAAATGTGAATGAGGTTGTTTTTGTTAGGGCCTTGAATCTTGATTTTGTTTGCTCATATCAGTGTGACGTTTATTTGAGTTTGCCAATGCTGTGGGTTTTCCTTTATAAAGAAGTACAAAATGAGTGTCTTTGACAATGTAGTGGGTTTTGATGTGTTTATAAAGACGATATAATTTGAGTGTCTGTGTGATCAATGTAGTGGGTTTGCTGTGTTTATAAAGACGATATAATTTGAGTCTCTATGTAATCAATGTAGTGGGTTTGATGTGTTTATCACAGAGTGCAGCGAGTTGTGGTGTGTAGGCGACCAACACATTGCTTATCCCCATCATACCAAGGGTCGTGTTCATGGTGTTAATAATACTGGCCAAAGCTGATTGAATCCAATTTAAGGACAGAGTTTGTAAAGATATAAAAGAATATCATAAATAGATGCACAACGAATACTATGATATAATTTAAGAATCCAATGAAGGTAGCGTATTAGCGTATAAAGTATAAAATAGCGTATAAAATAGCGTGTAAAATAGCCGTATAAGCGAGAGCGAGAACGAAGCAGCCAATGCGCTAACGATAACGTTAAACTGTGCACATGGTTGGTTGCTAATTCTTTAGAGTGTACTTTCATCACCTGTGAATAAAACGCTGGTAACAGAAGTCTTAAAATATCAAGAAGATTTGATATAATAATCACAATGTCACTTTGACTGACATAGGCGTTGTTGGGAATCCAGGAATGAGAAGAACATTAGTGAAATGGCCTGTTGGGGGATAAATTATATATTGTCCTTGTTAGTTTTGAGCATTTGTGTACAGACTATAAATTAATCCGTCTCTTGGGCTATCAGTTATGATAATGTATAAACTGGATATTCCTAGAAAATGATTTCAACTGCAAATACTTTAGTTATACGCGCAGCTGTTAGACCGAGCAGCCATCTCGAGCATTCTGTCCGTCTTGTACCAAGAAACAAATCTTCGGGTCTTGCAAAAGACAGGAAAAAATGTCTTTAAATGTATATCATATACATACATACATACATACATACATACATACATACATACATACATACATACATACATACATACATACATACATACATACATACATACATACATACATACATACATACATACATACATACATAGACAGGCAGACATAGATAAATGCATACATACATAAGTACATACATACACACACATATATAGATAATAATAATTTTTTTTAAATGTGGAGATACACTAACATTAATTATTATGTATCATGTCAATAATTCTTAATTTTGAGATGGCCCACGATGCCCCTATTTATCTTAATTTTGCTGCAAATGTTCAAAAAAACTCAACATGAGTGTATGCACACTATTCAACGATGCGGCTTAGTTCCTATCGGTGCATCCGGTACGACCACTGACGACGGGCATTCATTGTAAGATCCTTGGAACCGTAAGTGACAAATGTTATGATAATCTAAATCTAAATGTAATTAATTTTTAGAAGAGTTAATATTATAATTTCATGTTTATGAAATAATGCATGTTTGAATTACCGATACCTTAAATCATGTGCTTACTGTCAGATACACTTACTATTTCTTTAATTACTGTTTCATATAAACCATGAGAAACTTAACTATCCTTGTTCTTGTAAGGCATTAAATTGTGGTTAATAAATTCTGCCTCTGTCCCCACTCCCTCCTCTCCTGGTTTATAAATTCTGCCTCTGCCCCCCTCCACTCCTCTCCCCTCTCCCCTCTCCTCTCTCTCTCTCTCTCTCTCTTTCTCTCTCTCTCTCTCTCTCTCTCTCTCTCTCTCTCTCTCTCTCTCTCTCTCTCCCTCTCTCTCTCTCTCTCTCTCTCTCTCTCTCTCTCTCTCTCTCTCTCTCTCTCTCTCTCTCTCTCTCTCTCTCTCTCTCTCTCTCTCTCTCTCTCTCTCTCTCTCTCTCTCTCTCTCTCTCTCTCTCTCTCTCTCTCTCTCTCTCTCTCTTTATATCTCTTTATATATATATATATATATATATATATATATATATATATATATATATATATGTATATATATATATATATATATATATATATATATATATATATATATATATATATATATATATATATATATATTTATATATATATTTACAAAACATGTATATATATATTTCACAAAACATGTTCAGTGTGCTTAGTAACACTACTAGAGAGAGAGAGAGAGAAGAGAGAAGATCTCCTCGTGGATGTCTCATTGCCAAAGAGATTGGCAAAGAGAGAATAAAGAGAGAGAGAGCTGAGAGAGAGAAAAGTTCAAACAGAGCAGACACATAGACAGACAGATAGACAGACAGAGACAGATACGCAGACAGGGACAGAGACAGCGACGACAGACAAACAGACACAGACAGACAGACAGACCGACAGACCAGACAGACAGAAACAGAGACAGAGAGATGGAGAGAGACAGACAAATAGATAGAGACAGAGACGGACAGAGAGACAGAGAGAGAGAGAGAGAGAGAGAGAGAGAGAGAGAGAGAGAGAGAGAGAGAGAGAGAGAGAGAGAGAGAGAGAGAGAGAGAGAGAGAGAGAGAGAGAGAGAGAGAGAGAGAGAGAGAGAGAGAAAGAAAGAGAATAATTATCATAATAGCATAATTGACTACATTGCTCTAATTTTCTCTGAATTTGCAGCTTAGTTGTAAGCAAGTCTATCGAAGTGAAAAAGTAATATTTGGCCAACGAGACAAGTCGCTGTTATGGAGAACAGTATTATTGAGGTAAGTGATAGAAGCATAACTGTAAGCAAGTCTATCGAAGTGAAAAACGTAAATATTTATTTGACCAACGAGACAAGTTGCTGTTATGAACAACATAGTTATTGAGGTTTCTTGTTTTCGGTCTAAAATATAAACGAACGACAAACACGAAAATGTTGACTCGTAATAGCTGGAACGACGCTGTCAGCGTTCAGCAGGCATTCACGATTTGACAAGACGTTACTAAAGTATTGATTTATTAAAAACTCGTACTTAAAAAGAAACAAAACAATCAAAACTGTAGTAAAGTAGTTTCCGCCAAATTGCACGCCGGCAAAATGCACGATTTTTTGTTGTCACCCGTGGACCGTGCATTTTGGCGGAGACTACTGTATTAGTAATGTTGACAGTGTTGTTCTTTCAAAGCGTGAAATACTGCCGAGCGCGGCTGACAAATCCGTTCCGGCTTTTAAGACTTTTTAAGACTTTTAAAGCACACCAAGTCATTGTTTTAAATCGACTAGAAGAGAACTGAAAAGAACAATTAAAAATAATAATAACCCTGCAACAACAAAAAATAACTCCCCAAAGCCAAACAGAACCAAAGCACACTTTACACCAACCCCACTGACATCTATTTCCCACCCCACCCCACCCCACCCACCCCACTTCATCCCCGTCCCCTCCCCTTCGTTTTTTCTCCCACATGACAGGCTGCACTAGTCAGGGGTGTTGGCCGGTATTTCCCTGGTATTTCGTACATCCCTGACCAAATAGAAATCGCGGAGGACAAGTAAGTTTTGATTTAGTCTTTTAGTTTTTGTTTAAATTAGTTGGCTTTGAATAGGCTTTGTCTCTCTTCTTTCTTTCCTTTTTCAC
The DNA here is from genome assembly GCA_037039925.1 of Doris montereyensis. Classification (NCBI taxonomy): domain Eukaryota; kingdom Metazoa; phylum Mollusca; class Gastropoda; order Nudibranchia; family Dorididae; genus Doris; species Doris montereyensis. The sequence goes on along the minus strand of JAXRKP010000694.1, from coordinate 122,059 downwards.
AAGAGGAACCCTTAAGGCACTGTCCAATTGACCGTTCATTATTCATTGAGCTCGTCACATGACTAAATTCAATTCGATGACGCAGATCCACAAAATAATAAAATCAATTCACAGAGCGTCTAAATCTTCATAAATGTTAACAAATTATCGAATCTCTTCAGAATGTTCCCGGCACATGTAACTAAATGTAATATTTATATCGGCTCCAAATTGATATTTCGATTACGAAATTGTAAGAAAGGAACTGTTCTTTTAGTTTCTCACATAAACAACGGTAAAACATTCATGTACAAATAGAGATAAAAACGAATTAAAGCATCACTGACAGGGGGCATCATATCGTAATGATTTAAACTCACGAATATCTAGATACGAACTTGATGTCTTTCCAGGAGGAAAAAAAGAAAAAAGTAGAAGAATTAAAACAACAAACAAGCAATTTCTTTCTTTCTTTATCAGCTCCCATTCTACCATCCGGTGTATGGGGTTAGATGCCCGAAATGATATTTCTCCAGGCTGCCCTGTCCTGACATTTCTGTTTCCTTCCGTGAAAGTTAAATTTCTTTGCGTTAATGCCTTTTTTATATCTTCTTCCCACTTTCTCCGAGGTCTGCCTTTTGGTCTTTTACCTTGAGTTTTAGCACTGTATACTGATTTAGCTATTCTATTGTCATTCATTCTGTTAACATGCCCAAACCATCTCAGTTGATTCATTTCTATCTTAGTTTTTATGCCATCTGCTTTGGTTTGATCTCTTATTGTTGTGTTTCTGATTTTGTCTCTTTTAGTTTTCCCTACTACTCTTCTTAGATATTTCATTTCAGCTGCCTGCACTCTACTGTATTCACTACTGTCTAAGGTCCAGGTTTCACTGCCATAGAGGAGAGTAGGACAATAAACTGTGTTGTATACTGCCATTTTGGTTTTTTGTTGACAATTCTTGTTTACCTACAAATGCCTTTCCTATATGGTTATATATTGCACTTGCCTTTTTGATTCTCTGGCTGATTTCTTCTCTTAGTTTTCCCTCTGAGTTAATCATTACTCCTAAGTAATTGTAGCTTTGAACTTGTTCTAAATTCTCCCTGCCTAATTTAAGATTCTGTGTTTTAGCTTCCCTAGTTACTAGCATTGTTTTTGTTTTTCTTTGCATTTACTCTCATTCTCTTTTATTTAATTCATTATTCATTATGTTGATATTTAACTGGATGTACCTTTCTGATTTTCCAAACAGAACTAAATCATCGACAAATGAAAGCATTGATACATTTACTGGTTTGAACTTCCACATTCTTACATTCACTGTCTTCATGTTTGAAGATGCCTTTGCGACTGAATCCATAAATGTGATAAACAAAAGAGGACTTAGGATACAACCCTGTCTTACTCCTATATCTACATCAAATTCTACAGATATGTTTCCAGCTACTCTCACTGCACATGTTGGTTTATTGTAAAAACTTTTAATGGCTTCTATTAAATTTTGCTCTACATTGTGTTCTTTTAAAGAATGCCATAGTTCGTCCCTCCTCACAGTGTCAAATGCCTTTTCTAAGTCAATAAAACACAGGTACAAGTCAATGTTTATCTCAAGGAATTTTTCTATTATTTGTCTAATTGTAAACATGTGATCTTGTACACTTCTTCCTGGTCTAAATCCAGTCTGGTGTTCTTCAATCTGATCCTCTACTCTTTTCCTTAGTCTCATTTCCAGAATCCTGGCATGCACTTTTCCTGGTATGCTAAGTAGTGATATCCCTCTATAGTTTGAGCACTCCATAGTTGATCCTTTCTTATGTATTGGTACTCCGTTCCCTTTTTGCAGTCGTCTGGCACCTGTTTGGACTTCCATGCTTCTTGACATATTGCAGTCTGTCTGCCTCTCTCTCCCTGGATTTTGGATGAACTTGACTCATGGGGCTTTTCCTAATTTCACTTTTCTATTGGATTTTGGATTTCTTCCATTGAGATATCTACATCTTCAGCTGTCCCATCTCGATTACTTGTTACTCTTAATAATTGATATGTGCTCCTTGTATCATATGCTCTGGAGGGATTATGTAATTGTTGAAAAAACTCCACGTTTCCATGATTTCGCTGTCTCCTTTCATTTTTTCTCCTTTGGCGTTCTTAATTTGCCGTATTGGGCATGCTTTGGTCTTACTCATGCTCTTCATTGCTCCCCAGAACAGCTTTTGATTTCCTTGATAGCTTTCTTGAAGTCTTTGTCCAAACTCTTTCCACTGTTCCTGTTTTGCTTTCCTAACTTCCTCTTTCGCGATAGTTCTTTTATTCACGTAATCTATCCTATCCTCTGGTCTCTTTGTTTGCAAGTATTTCTTCCAGGCATCTTTCTTTTTCTTTGATCTTAGTCTTGACATTCTCATTCCAACATGATGTTCTTTTCCTATCTCCTTTAATTTGTTTCCTACCACAGACCTCTTCAGTACAACTGAGGAGTGTTTCTTTATATATTTGCCACTTTTCTCCTATTGTGCTTTACTTCAGATCCATCTGCCTTTCACTGATAGATCTTTTTATCCTGGATTGGTACATTTGTTTTACTATTGGTTTATTTAGTTCTTCTATTTTGAGTTTAGTAGCTTTCTTCTCTTTCTTTTCTGTTTGTTTTCTTCAGTTAATAATCTCATTTTGGCTATCACTAGGTGATGATCACTAAATATTTCAGCTCTTCTGCTTACTCTAGCATCCATTGTACTGTAAAAAAGGGAGCTGCTAACTATTATGTAGTCTATCATTGACTTTTCACATCTGTCTTCATTTACTCTTGTATATTTGTGGATATCTTTATGAGGAAAAAATGTGTTAGCTATTTTCATGTTATTCTTTAGGCAAAAATCTATTAATCTCTCTCCATTTGGAGAAGTTGTTGTCTCTCCTTCTTTACCTATTACTCCTCCTGATGTTTCTATATTGTTGCCTACTCTAGCGTTTAAATCTCCTAAAACCATTAGTTCCTATTTGAGTTTGAGATTCTCTGCAGCTATTTGTAAATCATTTTCGAAGATATCTTTTTCTTCTTTAGTGGCATCTTCGTTTGGTCCAAAAGCTATTAATAATTTAATTTCTCTTCCTTTTGGTTTAATATTTACCTCTAATAGCCGTGGGCTTACAAATTTCCAACATTCTAGTAGCTTTTTTCTTGCCTTTTATGCATTAGGAGGCCTACTCCTGCTCTAGCTCTATCTTTGATATCTACTCCTGAGAAGATTAAAGTATAATTTGGTTCTACGTTTTCTATTCCTTGTCCTTTTTCTTTGTTTCTGTTATAGCCAAAATGTCTACTTTGAATTTTTCCATTTCTTCAGCTAATTCTAATTCCTTTCCATTAATTGCCCTAACAGTCCATGTTCCAAAAATCACAGTCCGTGTTTTTTTCCAGAGTCGTCTTCGAAATTTCAAGCCGGGTATATCATTGTATATATTATTACTTTGAATCAGGTTGTTTTGGATAAGTAGGGGATTAGCCCTCTGTACCCTAAGTAGATGGTGGGGCTGCCACCTTGAGGCCCCCTACCGGACCTTGTTATTTTCTGTCAGGGTTAACTCCCTTAGCCTTTAGTCATTCAGGACTGGCCTGCAAGGCAGCAGGTTGTTTTCTGTCAGGCTTAATTCCCTTAGCCTCTGGCCAACAGGGGCCGCCTGCAAGGCAGCAGGAGACTCGTGGAGAGCGGGATCATCTACTCCCGTACAGGGGCTTACCTCTCCCCTGCCCGGCAAACAAGAAAATATGCTGGGAAACACAGGGAAATCGTACCTCCAGGGTAGAACAGTAAAACGCATCTCTGCCAACCGCTCACGACACATCGACACATCGACACATCGACACCTTGTGAATAAACTCGGCCTCGAACCGATGGCTGTGAGAAGAATAAGAGCAAAGGCCACAGTCACGTTCAAAATAACCAACAACATCATGACCATATATCTGCCCCACGCAATAAACAACCACCAGAGACATACAAGAGGCCACAACAACAAAACTGACGATTCCAAAAATCCCAAGTCGACGCCCATCCACACTCGTTTTTTTCCCATCCGCCACCCGTACCTGGAACTCTCTCAGCCAAGATGCTACCGATTCTACTAACATTTTAGGAGACTACTAACATTTTAGGAGACTACTAACATTTTAGGAGACTACTATCATTTTAGGAGACTACTAACATTTTAGGAGACTACTAACATTTTAGGAGACTAACATTTTAGGAGTCAACTAGGAGACTACTAACATTTTAGGACAACTAACAAAGACTACTAACATTTTAGGGAGTAACATTTTAGGAGACTACTAACATTTTAGGAGACCATTTTAGGAGACTACTAACAAAACATTTTAGGAGACTACTAACATTTTAGGAGACTACTAACATTTTAGGAGACTACTAACATTTTAGGAGACTACTGTCAACTTATTAGAACAATAAAAGACGTAACTGTGTATTGACCCTCCAAAACGGGGGGGGCGGGGGGTTCACAGATTTGAAAAAGAAGTAGAAGAAGAAGAGTAACAAAACCCCAAACCAACTAAAAAACAAAAAGGCAATGTTGATGGCGGACAAGCTTTTCCATCAATTATGTTTTATGAAAGTATTGAAATTACTTGATTTTCAAGGCACCTTTTGAAATTTCAATGTAGAATATCTCCTATTAATTACGTAAATACCCTGTAGATTTTTTTCGTTTTTAAAAAGAAATTAATACATGCATATTGTAGTGTTTTGTATAATTAATTTAAACAACTTGGGAGGGGGGCGCATGGGAGGGAGTATGACAAACAGATGGCGACGTAATGTAATTAATTGTATATGTAACTCAGGCCTTTTGATGATAGTTTTCAGAGTAAACTCTTCCTACCGTTGTATTTATTTCGCTACCCCAACGCGTCATCGGTTTATTTGACCATGAAATTATTTCCTCTTTCCTTCAACGTTTGTGTGTTAGGGACTTGATGACCAAACTCTACCTGGAATTTGTGGATTTCCTGCAATGCACGACACACCTGCTTGATTTGATGCATCTCCTGAAGAACAGGAACATAAGAACAATGGTTTGAATCGTCATCATCATCATCACCATAATTATTATCATCATCGTTATCATCTTCATCATCATTACCATCGCCACCGACATAATCAAATAAGGCATTATCACTCCATAATCTTCCTCATCGTTGTCGTCATCATTTCCATTCCGTGACCATGGTCGTATCATCATCATTATCATCATCATCATCATCATCATCATCGTCATCGTCATCGTCATCGTCATCGTCATCGTCATCATCATCATCATCACCATCACCATTACCATCACCATCACCATCACCATCATCATCATCATCATCACCATCATCATCACCATCACCATCACTATCACCATTACCATCACCATCACCATCACCATTATCAGCATCATTATCGTCACCAATAGCAGCAATAGCATCATGACAAAAGTTGTGAATGTACTACGGTACATCATACTTGTACCTATATATTTTACTCTCGTTGTGTGTGTGTGTGTGTGTGTGTGTGTGTATGTACGTGTGCGTGTGTGCTACTTTAGATGTGATTTATTATCTTGTTCATACGATTGCTCATAGAACTGCAACAAACAAACAAAACATACCACAAAGAAGGAAAAAAAGAACTTCTTCTTCTTCGATCTCTCTGCCAGAGGGTCAGATCAGGATGCGGATTGTCTTCATGAAGTGCATAGTCTTTTGCAGACTCTCCATAGGGCCGTAGATCTTTTCTTCCAGAGGTGCCTCGCCCGGCCATATCGCTGTTCTCTCTGATGTGTGGAGCGGACACTGTTGGAGAATATGCTCAGTGTTCTGGTGGGGCGCTCCACACTCACCCTTTTGATTCCCCAACTTTTAGATATTGATACATAATAGATGTTGATGGAGACGATTGTGCCCAATCCTGAAGACTGAAGAAACGAACCAAACCCTTTATTTGGTAGAGAAACCGGAGTTTCACGTGACACAATCAGAAGGAGCATAGTTAACATAGTGTGCTCTTTTTTTCATGGTGAGGCAATGGAGGCCCGTCGACGCGGGGAGCGTGGGTTCGATTCTGTCTGGTACCCAAAGATAGTTTTGTCTGTACTAGTCTTGTCTTTGTTCAAATAAAGTAAAAAGAAAGTTCTTTTGAGGTCGTTACGGCACATTGAGTCGGAACTTATCCTGTTTCAATAACGTGAAGAGGAACAGGTGATGGTAATCATCAACTGGTCACGACGCTAGTCTGACGCAGACTTTTACTCCCAAGCTAGTGCTTGTACTCATTTGTACCGGGTAGAGTGGGGGGGGGGAGTGCGTGTTAAATGTATTTCCCAAAGGAATGCAACGTCGGACCTAGCTTTGCTAGGATTCGTACCAGGACCTCATGATCTCCAGTCCAACAGCCTAACCGCTCGGCCACCGACCGATGCCACATCTTTTATCAAATAGGGCTTTAATGATAGTTGATGCTTTCTTTCTTTATCAGTTTCCATTCTACCTTTCGGTGTATGAGTTCAGATGCCCAAGATGATCTTTCTCTAGGATGCCCTGTCCTGGCATTTTCTGTTTCCTTCCAAAAATGTTTAATTTCCCTATGCCTCAGTGCCTCTTTTATATCTTCTTCCCTTTTCTCCGAGGTCTGTACTTTTAGTCTTTACCTTGACTTTAGCACTGTATACTGATTTAGCTATTCTATTGTCATTCATTCTCTTTACCGACCATCTCAATTGATTTGTTTCTATCTTTAGTTTTTATGCCGTCTGTTTTGGTTTGATCTCTTATTGTTGTGTTTCTGATTTTGTCTCTTTTAGTTTTCCTACTACTCTCTTAGATATTTCATTTCAGTTGCCTGTACTCTACTGTATTCTCTACTGTCTAAGCTCAACTAGAGGAAAGTAGGACAATAAACTGTATTGTATACTGCCATTTGGTTTGTTGATAATTCTTGCTTACCTACAAATGCCTTTCTATATGGTTTATATATTGCACTTGTCATCTTTTGATTCTCTGTGATTCCTTCTCTTAGTTTCCCTCTTGAGTTAATCATTACTCCAAAAGTAATTGTAGCTTTGAACTTGTTCCAAAAACTCTATGCCCAACTTAAGATTTGGTGTTTAGCTTTGGTTTTCTTTGCATTTACTCTCATTCCTCTTTATTTAGTTCATTGGTCATAATGTTGATACTCGACTGAAGGCCACTTTCTGATTTTCCAAACAGAACTAAATCATCGACAAATGAAAGCATTGATCCCATTTACTGTTTGAGCTTCCACACCTACATTCATTTTTTCATTTTTGAGGATGCTGCTTTGCGACTGAATCCATAAATGTGATAAAGAAAAGAGGACTTATACACAACTCTGTCTTACCCCTATATCTAAAGTAAAATTCTTCAGAAATGTTTCAGCTACTCTCACTGCATATGTTGGTTTATCTTGCTTTTAATGGCTTCTATTAAATTTTGCTTGACATTGTGTTCTTTAAGGACTGGATATGTCCTCATAGGTCAAATGTCTTTTCCGTCCTCACAGTGTCCAAATCAATGTTTTCTCAAGCGAATTTTTCTATACGTCAATAAAACTCATGCTCTTCAAGTCACTCTTTATCTTAGTCTCATTTCCAGTACCCTGGATATACTTTTCCTGGACCGCTAGTAGTGATATCCTCTACAGTTTGAGCATTCCATAGTTGATCCTTTCTTGTATCGGTACTTCGTTCGCTTTTTGCAGTCGTCTGGCACCTGTTTGGACTTCCATGATTGTTGACATATTGCATGTAGAGTTTCCTCTACTCTCTTCCTTTAGTAATCATTTCTAGATAAACTTTATCTGCTCCCATACTTTTCCAATTTCACTTTTCTATTGGATTTTGGATTTCTTCCATTGAGATATCTACATAGTTCAGCCGTCTTATGTATTGGATTACTTGTTACTCTTACTAATTGATCTTGGCACCTTTGTTTGGACTTCCATTCTGCTGGATTATGTAATTGAGCAAAGTTTTCTCAGTGTTTCCATGGATTTTGCTGTCTTCTTTCATTATTTCTCCTTTGGCATTCTTAATTTGTCTTTATTGGGCCTGCTTTGGTTTTTCTCATGCTCTTCATTGCCCCCCCTCCTCAGAACAGCTTTTGATTTCCTTGATAGCTTTCTTGAAGTCTTTGTCCAAACTCTTCGCATTGTTCCTGTTTTGCTTTCCTAATTTCCTCTTTGGCGATAGTTCTCCTTTTTTTTCTTCACGTAGTCTATCCTATCATCTGGCCTTTCTTTGCAAGTATTTCTTCCAGGCATCCTTTTTTTCTTTGATCTTAGTCTTGACATTCTCACTCCACCATGCTGTTCTTTTTGTTCCTTTAATTTGTTTTCTACCACATACCTCTTCAGGACAACTGGGGGGCGTTTCTTTATACATCTGCCACTTTTCTTCTATTGTGCTATCATTCAGATCCATCTGTCTTTCACTGATAAATCTTTGTATCCTAGATTGGTATATCTGTTTTACTACTGGTTTATTTAGTTCCTCCTATTTTGAGTTTAGTAGCTTTCTTCTCTTTCATTTTTTTTCTTCAGTTAATTCTTCATATTGGCTATCACTAAGTGATGATCACTAAATATTTGTACTATCATTCTGCTTATTCTTGCATCCATTGTACTGTAAAAAAGGAACTGCTAACTATTATGTAGTCTATCATTGATTTTTTCCACCTGTCTTCATTTACTCTTGTACATTTTATGGATATCTTTATGAGAAAAAAGGTGTTAGCTATTTTCATGTTATTCTTTAGGCAAAAATATATTAGTCTCTCTCCATTTGGAGAAATTGTTGTCTCTCCTTCTTTACCTATTACTCCTTCTGATGTTTCTATATGTTTGCCTTTTACTCTAGCGTTTAAATCTCATAAAAGCATTAGTTCCTGTTTGGATTTAAGATGCTCTGCAGCTATTTGTAAATTGTTTTCGAAATTATCTTTTTCTTCTTTAGTTGTGTCTTCATTTGGTTGATAAGCTATTAATAATTTAATTTTCTTTCCTTTTGGTTTAATATTTACCTCTAATAACCGTGGGCTTATAAATTTCCAATTGTCTAGTAGTTGTTCATGCCTTTTATGCACTAGGAGGCCTACTCCTACTCTAGCTCTATCTTTGACATGTACTCTTGAGAAGATTAAAATATGATTCGGTCCTACATTTTCTATTCCTTGTCCTTTTTTCTTTGTTTCTGTAATGGCCAAAATATCTACTTTGAATTTTTCTATTTCTTAAACTAATTCTAACTCTTTTCCGTTTATTACCCTAACGTTCCATGTTCCAAAATCACAGTCTGTGTCCGTTTCCAAGTTCGTCTTCGAAAGATCAAGCCAGTTATATTCCTATTACTTCTTCTGAATCAGGTTGTTTTGGATAAGCAGGATTAGCCCACTGTACCCTAGGTAGATGGTGGGCTGCCACATTGAGGCCTCCTAACAGGCCTTGTTCTTTTAGGTCAGGTTAACTCCCTTAGCCTTTTGGTCATTCAAGACCGCCCGCAAGGCAGCAAATTGTTTTCTGTCAGGTTAAGTCCCTTAGCCTTTGGTCGACCAAGATCTGCCTGCAAGGCAGCAGGAGACTCAGAAGAGGCGGATCATCTATTCCCCGTACAGGTGTTACCTGTCCACTGCCAGAATAGTTGATACATTTGCTACTATTGATGACGATGACGATGAGGATGATGATGATGATGATAATGAAGATGATGATGATGGTGGTAGTGGTGGTGGTGGTGGTTGATGGTGATTCCATGTCCTTTATTCGTCACCTTCGACAAGATTATGCAATGATGATCCCCATTCTTTAAAAAGATTTCAATAACTTTGAGACTCTCTTTTATCCATTCAAACCAAGATTGTTCCTCCTTTTCAGTTCACTATAACCCAATGATGTTGAGAGAGATGATGGTCCTGGGAGATAAAGAAAGGCTGTTTAAAGAATTGATAGGTGTAAAAACGTCTTCTTTGAAAAATTAATCGGTAGTTTCCTATTACTTTCTTTCCACTCTCTCTCTCTCTCCACCCTCTCAATACTGCCAGCGCGTCCGATGTCGCTTGAGTTGACCATAGAAAATGACGTGGAAACAAAGGGGACCGATCCTTTCACTCTCTCAGTCTCAATACGTGGTTGGATTGTCGACCTCTCTTTCTCTCTCTCTCAGAAAGAAAGAAAAGAAAAACACATACGTCATACTGAATGCCTCATGATTACATAATCACACAAAGACTCACACACACACACACACTCCCTTCCTCCTTCCCTTTGTCTCTCCTCCTCTCCCTCCCTCCTTCCCTCCCTCCCTCCTTCCCTCCCTCCTCCCTCCTCTCTCACTATATATATATATATATATATATATATATATATATATATATATATATATATATATATATATATATATATATATATATATATATATATCTGTCTTTCTTTCTTCTGTCCAAGTCTATGTACGTGTTACACAACAAAAAATCCTGCGATAATATTTATGTTATATTGAATGACACATTTTATACTCCAGGAAATAGATGAATAAGCAACAATTAGAAAATACATCGAGCGCAGGTAAACATTATTTTGCAATTAATCCAAATACTGTTTTAATCCAAAAGTTCGAACACTTAGAACCCAAAGCAGGCTATTTCACGCTTACGTGCGAAGGACGGCGGTGCTGATGCAGTGATTCTGTTACCATGCTCAAAGTTAGAGAGAGTCAGCTTTATATAGATCTAGATATACATTATTACAGTGATACTTCTGTATTGATTTTGCTTGTCGTCAGAAAGGTCAAGCATGATTTATGGACGTCTAATGTTTTGTTGTTGTTGTTGATGATGATGATGTTGTTGTTGTTGTTGCTGTTGCTGCTGTTATTGTTTGTTTTGTTTTGTTTTGTAACGATGACTTTTTCCTTTTTTTTCTCCGTCTAGGAAAGTTCAGACATTAATGTAGGAGTCAGCCTCGTCCCTCGAAAGCATCATCAGAGGTGGTGCTCGGGAACCAAAAGCAGACCTGCCATGTAAGTTTGTCACCGATTGACTGATCCATTGATCGATTACGCGTATTTCTTATTGATGTATTTATTATGTATTAATTTACTTTTTATTCACTTATTTGTTTATTCATTTATTCATTATGTAATTATTTGTCGTTGTTTTGTTATTTCATTTATTTATTTACAGGTAATGATTTTTTAAAATCTTTTATTGATTGATTGATTGATTGATTGGATTTACTTATCTTCTAGAAGATAACACGCAAATCTGTGGGCATTGATGACATAGTCTATCAATATTAATAACTAAAGGATTTTTAAACCCTTGCTCTGAGTTTCCTTTTATCCTCAAGCTGTGAGGTTGGAGCTGAACTTTGATCTATTAAAAAAAGGTTTTTAAGAATCTTGCAAAGCATGATATTTATAAAACAGACCTGTTGGCAGAAAATGGATGCTCATTGTCTATGTCTTGAAGTAACAGTTTGATACGATATAGATTCTATGATCTTGATAAGGACTTACTACAGCTGCTGGTCATGTGTGAAGACTTGACATTGACAGAGACACACTGAACGTACAAATCTCTGCTCACTGAAGGGACAACGTCATACCACATTTGGAATGTGAAAAATAAAATCTCATATTCACGTCCGGAATTTAGTGTCGAAACAATAATGAATTCAATGATTTCATAGACAGCTCTAGTTGAAAAGGGAAACACAAAAGAGTAATGTATTTAAATGCTGACGGAAACAGCAATTATTCAAACTAGTATTTAGTTTTGTGCAAATTTCAGCAACTTGTTGCGAATTGAGTGAAAGACTTGAAAACAGTGCACACAATAGTTTAAGAATACGAACACTTCTTGTTTTTTTATTATAAAGTTTTGTTGGTTGAAATGAGTGTTGAAAGAAGGTGTCCTTGAAGGAAGAACATTGTCGTTTCACTTTCTGAAATACAGGACGTTGGGATCAGTGTCAGGAGGTGTGAAACCTGTGAACACCACCCTATATTATATAACATTAACAGTTGAAGCAAATTATCTTGAAAAGGAAAGGAAGGGAGGGGTGGAATCAGCACGAAAAGCAAGAAAACAACAGAATAGAATGTTTATTTTTTCTCAAGAGCATCTCCAGCCAACATGATTGTGAAACCCTTACCTTTTCAAGTTTTACAGAGAAGAGAGAGAGAGAGAGAGAGAGAGAGAGAGAGAGAGGAGAGAGAGAGAGAGAGAGAGAGAGAGAGAGAGAGAGAGAGAGAGAGAGAGAGAGAGAGAGAGAGAGAGAGAGAGAGAGAGAGAGAAGGAGAGAGAGAGAGAGCGAGTGAGAGGAGAGGGAGGGAGGGAGGAGGGGAGGGAGAGAGAGAGAGAGAGAGAGAGAGAGAGAGAGAGAGAGAGAGAGAGAGAGAGAGAGAGAGAGAGAGAGATAGAGAGAGAGAGAGAGAGAGAGAGAGAGAGAGAGAGAGAGAGAGAGAGAGAGAGAGAGAGAGAGAGAGAGAGAGACTTGTCTTTTGATTGTATTAAGCTTATCCATTGCAACGTTGGAAAACTATATGTATAACAAGTAAGCGTGGGTTTTTTTATACTTTAAAATTGCTTACTTACACTTACACTTACAGTGCCAGTAGTTATTTCGTTGAAAGGCAATAATAATGTATTATGATGATCATGCCATTGTGTTGTCTCTTTATCCTACGTTTTTGTTCAAAAGTTTAAAAGCATCCTTTTCCAATGTTCGTGGGGTTTATTTAGAGGAGGTTCGCTTTGTTCACTATTCGCTTTGGGGTTGGTGTGGTTGTTGTTTGTTGTTTGTTTGTTATAATCACATTTGTCACATGCGGGTGGTTAGTAGGAGCTGCTGGTAGATCTTACTTCTTTCCTTTCCTTCATTTTTCACTTATCCTTCATCTTGCTTTTTCCTCTTAATTCACCCCGAGGTCGCCGCGATGGTGGACGATGTAAATTTCAAAAGAAACAAACAAACAAACAAACATTTGTCACATAGATATACCCCATGAATAAATACAAGCGATGATCTTGGAAAGGGGGGTGATCTGTAATGTGTTCGACGCATAGAGTAGACATATCGTTCATCCATTCCCATGAGCTTTAAACACTAAACACGGAATACTTCATAACTGCTTTCCCTGTTTAAATTGAAAACAAAAACAGAATGGCCGCGCGAATTAGATCTAACAGCAACTTGCAAGACGGTCAACCTGAACTTGCACAATTTGAATTAAGCCCCTTAAACTTTAACTCGGGTTAATTGCGAAGCTTGCCGATCGCTGGTCTTTGTGTCGAAATGCGACGGTAGTTTTGCCGATCGCTGGTCTTTGTGTCGAAATGCGACGGTAGTTTTGCCGATCGCTGGTCTTTGTGTCGAAATGCGACGGTAGTTTTGCCGATCGCTGGTCTTTGTGTCGAAATGCGACGGTATCGCTGGTCTTTTTTGCGACTGCCGATCGCTGGTCTTTGTGTCGAAATGCGACTGTAGTTTTGCCGATCGTTGGTCTTTGTGTCGAAATGCGACTGTAGTTTTGCCGATCGCTGGTCTTTGTATCGAAATGCGACGGTAGTTTTGCCAACTCAGAATGGCGTTCCTGGACTTTCACCCCGATCTCTATGACTATGAGTATATTACACCATAAATTAAGGGGTTTTCTAAAAACAACAAAATATTTAAACACCGAAAAGGAGAAAAAAAAACTACAGCATAGAAATACAGTTAACCCTCATATACGTAGATTTAATTTTCAAGGTAAATACATACTTACGGACTCAAAGTCAAAGAAACATAAAATCTTCTAAATGAGGGGGGGGGGTATGTACTGGTTGGCAGCTATGCTAATCCTTCCTACCACCAACCATGCCACTAATGCCAAAGATCAGTAAATGCCTTTTGTATGGGAACCCCCCCCCCCACACACACACACACAATCCAGGTAACTGATCGTGTGTCATTACTGGGAATCAAACGCCGGGCCCTCAATTTGAGAATGCAACGTAGCTCGGGAGCAACTGTTTTAGTGTTCTGTGGGACTGCAGCTAACATATGCCAACCTCCCTCTTTGATCCACCCCTCCATTTAAATTGAACATGGGGCTTAGGGACCAAACGCAATGCAATCAACTCTATTACCCTCCCCATTGATATTTACCTGTCCACCATTGCGGTGATCTCAGAGTGGATTAAGAGGAAACAGCAAGATGAAAAAGCACCATTGCGGTGATCTCAGAGTGGATTAAGAGGAAACAGCAAGATAAAAAGCACCATTGCGGTGATCTCAGAGTGGATTAAGAGGAAACAGCAAGAGGAAAAAGCACCATTGCGGTGATCTCAGAAAGGATTAGGAGGAAACAGCAAGAGGAAAAAGCACCATTGCGGTGATCTCAGAGAGGATTAAGAAGAAACAACAAAGAGGAAACAGCACCATTGCGGTGATCTCAGAGGATTAAGACTTGATGGGTCGATACATGTGCACTTAAAGTTAGAGTAAGTGGGAGAAAATAAAGGCCGCCGATTTATGTCACCTAACCACTATGCGCCATAAGCTATAAGAATGAATCTATACAATTTCTACAATCGCACAGAGACACGGCATACTCTCTGCGCCGATCTGCGGGATCGGTCGCACCTAATTTCATAAGAATGAAATTTTGATTCCTACTCACCGACAGCTGCTGCTCGGTGCAAAGGAGTGCCCCGCCAGTGGGCCGTCACCGGATGTGTGACGTCATAGGGCTGGACTAGAGACTTTTTCAACTGACCATTATCTCAACAAGGAAACGTCGTAGACAAAATCTGATTAAAAAGATGTTTTTAAGCAATCCAAATTCGAGCAGAGTTTGAGTTTGTGAAGTATTTTTAAAAATCAGTAATAAATATTTTTTAATCCTCAGATTTCTAGTTAACTGTTCGTGGGCCCACGTGATATTGAGAAGTGTGCTGTCTGCGTTGTATGGTGTGTGTGTGTGTGTGTGTGTGTGTGTGTGTGTGTGTGTGTGTGTTTTGTGTGTGTTCAAGCACAGTTGTTCACATCTATTTTTTTACCATTTTAACTTGAACGTGAACAATGGATATCTTTCTTTTCTTTTCTTTCTATATCAGTTCCCATTCTACCTTTCGGTGTATGGGTTCAGATGCCTGGAGATGATCTTTCTCCAGGATGCCCTGTCCTGGCATTTTCTGCTTCCTTCCAAAAATGTTTAATTTCTATGCTTCAATGCCTCTTTTATATCTTCTTCCCACTTTCTCCGAGGTCTGCCTTTTGGTCTTTTACCTTGGGCTTTAGCACTATATACTGATTTAGCTATTCTTTTGTCATTCATTCTGTTTACCAAACCATCTCAATTGATTTGTTTCTATCTTAATTTTTATGCCATCTGCTTTGGTTTGATCTCTTATTGTTGTGTTTCTGATTTTGCCTCTTTAGTTTTCCCTGCTTTTCTCTTCTTAGATATTTCATTTCAGTTGCCTGTACTTACTCTATTGTATTCTCTACTGTCTGAAGTCCAAGTTTCGCTGCCATATAGGAGAGTAGGACAATAAACTGTATTGTATACTGCCATTTTAGTTTTTTGTTGGCAATGCTTGCTTACCTACAAATGCCTTTCCTATATGGTTATATATTGCGCTTGCCTTTTTGATTCTCTGGCTGATTTCTTCTCTTAGTTTTCCCTCTGAGTTAATCATTACTCCTAGGTAATTGTATCTTTGAACTTGTTCTAAATACTCCCTGCCCAATTTAAGATTTTGTGTTTTAGCTTCCCTAGTTACTAGCACTGTTTTGGTTTTCTTTGCGTTTACTCTCATTCCTCTTTTATTTAGTTCATTGTTCATATTGTTGATATTCGACTGAAGGTCATTTTCTGAGTTTCCAAACAGAAATAAATCATCGACAAATGAAAGCATTGATACATTTACTGGTTTGAGCTTCTACATACCTACATTCGTTTTCTTCATTTTTGAGGATACCTTTGCGACTGAATCCATAAATGTGATAAACAAAAGAGGACTTAGGCTACAACCCTGTCTTACTCCTATATCTACATCAAATTCTGTAGATACATTTCCAGCTACTCTCACTGCACATGTTGGTTTATTGTAAAAGCTTTTAATGGCTTCTATTAAATTTTGCTCTACGTTGTGTTCTTTTAAGGAATGTCATAGTTCGTCCCTCCTCACTGCCTTTTCTAAGTCAATAAAACACAGGTACAAGTCAATGTTTCTCTCAAGGAATTTTTCTATTATTTGTCTAATTGTAAATATGTGGTCTTGTATACTTCTTCCTGGTCTAAATCCACTCTGATGCTCTTCAATCTGATCCTCTACTCTTTTCCTTAGTCTCATTTCCAGTATCCTGGCATATACTTTTCCTGGAACGCTACGTAGTGATATCCTCTATAGTTTGATCATTCCATAGTTGATCTTCTATTATGTATTGGTACTACCGTTCCTCTTTTTCAGTCGTCTGGCACCTGTTTGGACTTCCATGATTGTTGGCATATTGCATGTAGTAGTAGTAGTTTGTCTGCTTCTCTCCCTTGGTTTTTAATAATTTCTGGATAAACTTGATCTGCTCCTGGGGCTTCCTAATTTCATTTTTCTTATAGCTGTTTGGATTTCTTCCATTGAGACATTGACATCTTCAGCTGTCTCCTCTGGATTACTTGGTACTCTTACTAATTGATCTTTACTCCTTGTTTCGTACGTTCTGGGAGGGATTATGCAATTGTTGAAAATGCTTTCTCCATGTTTCCATGATTGCGCTGTCAACTTTCATTATTTTTCCTTTGGCATTCTTAATTTGTTGTATTCGGCACGCTTTGGTCTTTTTCATGCTCTTCATTGCCGTTCAGAGCAGCTTCTGATTTCCTTGATAGCTTTCTTGGAGTCTTTGTCCAAACTCTTCCCATTGTTCCTGTTTTGCTTTCCTCACTTCTTTTTTGGCGATAGTTCTTTTATTCACATAATCTATTCTATCCTCTGGTCTCTTTGTTTGCAATTATTTCTTCCAGGCATCCTTCTTTTCTTTGATCTTAGTCTTGACATTCTCATTCCACCATGCCGTTTTTCCTATCTCCTTTAACTTGTTTCCTACCACAGACCTCTTCAGTACAACTGAGGAGTGTTTCTTTATACATTTGCCACTTTTCTTCTATTATGCTATCATTCAGATCCATATGTCTTTCACTGATAAATCGTTTTATCCTAGATTGGTATATCTGTTTTACTACTGGTTTATTTAGTTCCTCTATTTTGAGTTTAGTAGCTTTCTTCTCTTTCCTTTTCTGTTTGTTTCCTCAGTCAGAAATCTCATTTTGGCAATCACTAAGTGATCATCACTAAATATTTCTGCTCCTCTGTTTACTCTTGTATCCAATGTACTGTAAAAAAGGAGCTACTAACTATTATGTAGTCTACCATTGACTTTTCCCACCTGTCTTAATTGACTCTTGTATATTTATGGATATCATTATGAGGAAAAAGGGTGTTAGCTATTTTCATGTTATTCTTTAGGAAAAAATCTATTAGTCTCTCTCCATTTGGAGAAGTTGTTGTCTCTCCTTCTTTACCTATTACTCCTTCTGACGTTTCTACATTGTCTACATTCTACGTTCCTACTCTAGCGTTTAAATCTCCTAAAAGCATTAGTTCCTGTTTGAATTTAAGATTCTCTGCAGCTATTTGTAAATCGTTTTTGAAGACATCTTTTTCTTCTTTAATTGCGTCTTCGTTTGGTCCATAAGCTATTAATAATTTAATTTCTAGTCGTTTTGGTTTAATATGTACCTCTAATAGTCGTGGGCTTATAAATTTCCAATTTGCTAGTAGCTTTTCATGCCTTTTATGCACTAGGAGGCCTACTCCTGCTCTAGCTCTATCTTTGACATGCACTCTTGGGAAGATTAAAATATGATTCAGTCCTAAATTTTCTATTCCTTGTCCTTTTTTCTTTGTTTCTGTAATGGCCAAAATATCTACTTTGAATTTTTCCATTTCTTCAACTAATTTCAACTCTTTTCCATTTATTGCCCTAACGTTCCATGTTCCAAAAACCACAGTCCGTGTTCGTTTCCAAGTTCGTCTTCCAAGATCAAGCCAGTTATATTCCTTTTACTTCTCTGAATCAGATTGTTTTGGATAAGCAGGGGATTAGCCCACTGTACCCTAGGTAGATGGCGGGGCTGTCACTTTGAGGCCCCCTATCAAGCCTTGTTCCTTTCTGTCAGGGTTGACTCCCTTAGCCTTTAGTCATTCAAGACCAGCCTACAAGGCAGCAGGTTGTTATTTTCTGTCAGGGTTAACTCCCTTAGCCTTTAGTCATTCAAGACCAGCCTACAAGGCAGCAGGTTGTTATTTTCTGTCAGGGTTAACTCCCTTAGCCTTTGGTCAACCAAGACCCGCCTGCAAGGCAGCAGGAGGCTCGTGGAGGGCGAGATCATCTACTCCCCGTACAGGTGCTTACCTGTCCACTGCCCGGGAACAATGGATATCGATGCGTTGATTTCAGCTGTATTCAAACGGTCTCCCATATGGGATAAAAGAGATAAGTTATATTCAAACCGAACAATTAGAGACAAGCTGTGGAAAGAAATCGCCAGTGGTAAAAAACGAAGGTAAGCAACATTAGCAAATTTCTACTTTATTTAATTCCATTTGGCAGTTAGACCTAGAAATATATACATCTATTTCATTATGATAACATCTATAATCGACGACTAGGATTAGGAAAGTTTAATACAAAGGCAAAGAAGGTAAAATCCTCACCACACGATCAAATTGACTTCACCTTACAATTTACAATACGGCAGTCATTCACAACACGGCACTCAAACTACTTAAAGCTCAAAGTTCAGCAGGACAACCTACACGGGCTGAAAATATGTGTCCTTTATGTTCTACCCTCGGAGTGAGTATGTCACCGATATGCCGAAACGTATTCGGTGGCCTCTCTGTACACGCCCTATGACCAGAAGTTTCAATCAATACCATTTCAAATAGTTTCATGTGTATTTTGAGAAAAATGCCAAGACAATTATAAAAAAACAAGATAACCATCTCCCCCACGCCCCTTAAAAAAAATCCCCAGAAACAACGACCCAACACCACAGATTTAAGGCTTGAAAAAGTATACTACAAATACAAAGATGTCATTTTTCATGAGTAAGATTTTTATTCAAATTTTTTCTTAAAGTGCTGACACTGACATTCATGAAAATCTTAAAATAAAATGACTGCATCTAACACTAACAGCACTTATGATAAATGAACACAAAATCTATTTTAACAATAACAATGTAAGCTATAATATAATTGAAAATAAATAAGTCATATATATAATATATAAACTTAAAAAATGTATAAAAGAAAGACAAGCAGCAATAGAGATGAGAAGAAGGTTCATGTACATTTTTTATTGGGAGGAAAAGAAAATGAAAGACAAAGAGATAAAAATAAAGCAAACAGAAACTTTGACAAATAAAAGGAAGAAAAAGAAGTGAAATAAAAATAAAGAAGAAAAGCAAAAACAAAGGAAACAAAAGTGAGAGAAGAAAGAAAGAAAGAAAAAAAAGATAAACTAGAGCCAAGGAAGAGGAGAAGAAACAGAATTGGAAAACAAAAGTCAAATGCTTCCTCTATCGATTTCAAAGCAGTAATATCTAAAAAAATAATAATTGTCAAAAGCAGAACGGTTTGAGACCATGCTTTAATGAAGAAACAACAACAGACCATATGGTACGAGGATGGGAGGGTAGTGTTTTGTAGTCCCTAAATTTGTGAAAAATGTCTGACACGGAAATCTGTTCACAGCTGTCTCAAACCCATTGACCCTTTCTGGAGGAGTTTAAGATAATCATGCTGCATTGTATGTAACATCTCTTATCAACATCGCCTTATGTCCTATCAACATCATCCTATGTAACATCATTATATGTCATATCAATATCACCCTGTGTAATATCAGTCTATGTCCTATCAACATCATCCTATGTAACATCATTATACATGTATGTTCTATCAATATCACCCTGTGTAACATCATTCTATGTCCTACCAATACCACCTTGTGTAACATCATTCTATCTCCTATCAACATCATCCTATGTAACATCATTATATGCCCTATCAATATCCCCCTATGTCCTATTAATATTCCCCTATGTAACATCGTTCTATGTCCTATCAATATCCCCCATGTCCTATTAATACCTATGTAACATCATTATACCTATCAATATCCTCCTCCTATCAACATTCCCTATGTAACATCGTTCTATGTCCTATCAATATCACCATGAACCACCACCCAACCTCCTCCTATTAACATCACCCTATCATAATATTATATGTAACATCAATCAATGTCTTATCTACATTAACCATACTCTTAATCTATATCCTATCAACATCACCCTATGTAACATCACTTATGTCCTATCAAAATCACCCTATAGAACATCATTCTATGTCCTATCTACATCACCCTATGTCCTATCAACATCCCCCTATATAATATGACCATATGTCCTATCAACATTCATCATGTAACACTACCCTATATCCTATCAACATCACCCTTTGTCCTATCAACATCAATGATGTAACATCACTCTATATCCTAACAACATCAATCTATATAACACCACCCTATATCCTATCAACATCACCCTTTGTCCTATCAACATCAATCATGTAACATCACTCTTTATCCTAACAACATCAATTTATGTAACACCACCCTATGTCCTGTCAACATCACTAGGTATCATGTTAACAGACATTTTGATGACAAACAAATCATTGTTGTCTAGTACTAAATATAGCAGAGTTCATTACAAATAAGTATCAGAGAGACTGATACTGATACATATTACAATATAAATAATCAGAATGGACTCTAAAACTAGCAAGTCTGAAATAGAATAAAGATCTAGTTGATAGTGCGACTGAGACACTGAAAGGAAGTGTAAGACAAGCAAAAGACATATGTGTACATAGAGCAATATTAATACTAATAGAAATAGAAAACTTCACAAGATAATAATCTTTTGGTAGAAAGAGACAGAAAACCAAACTTACAAAGGAGCAGAGACTGTAACATGTAAGAATATCTAAGGCACAACCTTTTAGCACCACGTATAAATTAACTCTCAAAGGCACCACAATCTCTAAAGCATAAAGTTTATAAGCAATTGTGAATTACTATATTCATATTATATAATATGCTGCATTTTGATAAAACAAAGGTGTAGACAACTTAAGGAGCATTTGACAACTTTTAATATATAAGTAAGACCTAAAAAAACCCCATTTTACAAATAATTACAGTTGATGGAAATGTTGACCATTGCATGCAACAGTAAAAGTTTATTTGCAGTTATGGAATTTGGTATATTAATATTATGGCGACATATGAAGGTAATTTTTAGACATTTGAGAAAGAATATGTTGGTTTTCTTTCGAAATCGTTTCATAATGCCGATAATAACCAACAGCGATTGTTGTAGTCTTATTGTTTTTGTTATAAAATAAAGAGAAGAAAGAATAGCAGGGTTATGAAATGTTTTGTACCTGGATAAATCGTCATTATGATAATATGATACTTTTTACATTATGGACAAAGAAAACGTTTACAATCAGTCATAGACAAGCATATGCGCGTCAGGCCTTGCAGTTGCTAGATGTCCAAAGAAGTAAAAATCTTCTCTTTGTTTGAGACAAAAATCAAACTAGATCTTCATGTATTGCACAGACAACATACTGGATTCCTACTCCTTTTTTTTTTTAAAACAACAAATTTTACATTCAGTAGAGTGATACACTACAACCATTTAAAAGTAATATATACTTTATATAATGTTTGAAAGATAGTGCATAGTATCTTGAGATTTTAAAGGGTAATGAAAGAAAATCAGCTATTTTACTAGATGCTTGAAGACAGTAGGAATGAATGACTGGTTTGATTACATAATACCTGCAAAAAGACTGAAGTTTTCTTTTTTTTTTTATAATAACTGACCAACTCAATTCTTGGGTATTGCTGCCAGAACGCATGTTTTTTAATTTAACCACAAACCGTTGATCTGGTTTTGATTTCAAAGGATGCATTTAATTCTGTTTCTGAAGTCTTCAGTGCTACAGCTGGGCCTAATTTCTGTTAGCAATTTGTTCCACAGCCTTACTGTACTTGTACTAGGATAAAATTAGTACAGGTGACAATGATAATCAAAGTTTGAAGATGGGACCATGTATGTTGGATAACCTGATCTAGTTGTTTGTGTATTAGTATTAATATTAAGCTGATATAATGGCATCAGTTAAGATAAGTTTAAAAAGCGCTCAGGAGGTTAATCTAGCATTGATGATGAGCGCTGTAAAAATGTGTTTCATTACTACTGTTATTATTTTAAGCAGTGAAACAGAACTACAAAATCGTTTTGAAACTTTTTTATCAAACTTTGACTTCAATCAAAATGAAATGAACCATACACACTTCCCCAATATCCCACATGCAGCCATAAAAAAGCAAAATAAAAAAGCAAAGTGTGGAAGGAAGGCACACAAACAATGAAAGGAGAAGAAGAAAAAAAGAAAATGAGAAGAAAAAAAAGGGGGAAGGGGGGGGGGGGGGGATATTTTTGTACAATCAAATGAATATCATAATCTCAATCATATTCGATGTCATAGATTTCAGTACTAAGAAAGCATAGCATCTTATTGGCAATTTGGCATTGGAAACCTTTATCAGTCCAGATACACAGAATAAAAGGAGCATGGAGGGCAAAGACAACAAAGGAAACCAAACACAGCAAATTCCAAACCTTATAAATGGAAACGCGTGGAACTTGTAATTTGTGTACATAACATGTAATTGAAATTGCAATAAACTAACGAACATAACACTAATAACAGACAAGACATATTTCACAATCATAGGTGATGGAAGATGATGAACTTTATATGATAAGGTTTTAGGAGTTTTCTTGAATGAATTGATGATATTTAAAATATAATACATGCACACTATGACTTTTTAATGCAGGGGTTTCTGCAGAGACATTTACACAGTAAATGGCTAGTTTTTTTGAAAAGCAAAACCACAATTAAGATTGTCACCAACATAATCATATTGATCCTTTTATAAGTAATAGTTCTTCTCCCTTTTCTTCTTCTCCATCAACAGAGTCATCATTGTTATTACTGTTGTCTTGATGGTAATGTTGTTTCTACTGCTAAAATCACCCACACCAGTACTTCTTTCCTACTGCTAGTGCTGTTGTCTATGGCTATTATGATCACCATCACCATCAGAAGTCTTATTATTTTTTCCTGTTTTCCTAACACTCTGCACAGGGAATGCCACAAATCACTGTGACATGTAAATGAAACTTGACTAGCTATGTCATCAATTGATTTACAGTATGAGCAATAACAGGGAGAAAAAAAAAGTAAAAAAAGACCAAAAAAAGCCTGATCACCCCACATTGATCTGTATAATTACACTCAGCAGAGGACAAGGCAAAAAGAGGCATGTAAATTGTTGTTATATGTTACAGAAAATTATGTATATACTTTTAGCACCATATAATATTATATGTATAAACTGTTGGGGCATCTCAATGTACTTGTAGAGTTGACAAGGTTCAATGTATAATACACCACATTATAAACGTATCACATGCTAAAGAAAGATACCATCATGGTACACAACATAGACAGAGAAGGAAGAATCTAGATCTTTGTTATGGAGAGTGTGTATTGCCTAATTTTATACATATTATGCGCAGAATGTTGAGCAAAACAGCAGAAAATAGGCAGGGAAATAACACACAAACAATGTAGGCATTCACAAGACTTCTTTTGTATTGAACACTTGTTTGTTTAATTGAAATCATACTTGATGACCACGGGGGTGAATTAAGAGGAAACAGTCACATGAAAGATAGTGATCGAGTGAAAGGAAAGAAGTAGGACCTACCAGCAGCACCCACCCCATGCAACTGTAAATGACAATAAGTCATAACTTTACAACACAAAGACATTTCACCCTCTTTGACTTTTGATTGATTCCATCAGTTACAGCACAGCTCATTGCTTTTGATTGTCAAGCTAGTAAGTGAAAAAGTTGCTATATACAATTTAGTGGGTGGAGAGTTTCATATTAATATGTGAAGGCGTTTATCTTTGAATTAAATAGACATTTTGCAAATGGGAATCAAGCAATGGACAAAAAACTATCACTAAAAATCCTGTCTTTCAATAAAATGTATGCGGACAAATACAGTTGAAGAAAGCATGAATTTGTGATGAACATTGAAATCTGAACACACAACAACAAAATCTGTTGGAGATAATTGTTCTAATATAACAGTTCATTCATTCATTTGTTTTCTTCTGTTGCTGGTTCCTGTGTGGAAGCCTGCAGAGTGACACATCATCAAATCAGGAGAACTTTCTTCTACCAGGCAAGTATTTGCTGGCCTTGTCTAGTCTTGAGGTGATTCACATGACTTGCTCATGTTTGGAGCACTTCCTGGAAATAGAAAAATGAACATAAAGAATGCATGTCAAATGGCTCTTTCATGTGATGATCAAACTAATATGAAAGAATTCATGAGCTTTATCAACTCATATTGTGTTTTGTTAGGAGAGAGAGAGAGAGAGAGAGAGAGAGAGAGAGAGAGAGAGAGAGAGAGAGAGAGAGAGAGAGAGAGAGAGAGAGAGAGAGAGAGAGAGGAGAGAGAGAGAGGAAGAGGGAGAGGAGAGGGAGAGAGAGAGGAGGAGAGGGAAGGGGGAGGGGGGAGGGAAAGGAGAAATTACAGAGACAAAAAGGAAAAAGAAAGATTAGTGTTCAAAAACCTTACCAAGCAAACCTTCCCATTTGTATTTGTTCACGTCCACGATTTGTCTCAACCAATCAGAACCCAGAGACTTGACAATGGAATAACGTTTGCATGGATCACAACACATGAGTCCAAAAGGAGAGTTGTCAGATCTGTAATGATTTCAAAAGATTTGTTAAATAGTATACAATCAGAATTGATCTGTGTCATCCATGAAAGACAAATAGATCTATTTAGTATAATAATAAGGTCTGTTTGTTTTTCATTTTCAACAAGAGAAACAATTAACATTTCAACGACATAAAAAAGATGCATTTTATCCTTTATTTTCATTGAAGGCTATTAGATTAATAATAATAAAATGTCTTCAGGAACAAAAAGCTAACAAACAGAAAGAGGTTTACTATGGGGAAAAATTACAAACAAGCACAAATCCTTACCCTTCTTTCCCAAACCAGAATAAAAATGTAAAAAAAACAACAACCCACCCTTCCATCCTAACCTTCCACTTACAAATATTAGAATCCAAAAAGAATTAATTGATTGATTGAAATTCATCTTCTCCACCATGTGCAGTGATCTCAGGGTGAAGCAAGAGGAAAACAGCAATAAGAAAGAAAAGTGATAGAGTGAAGGGAGAGAAATAGGACCTACCGGTAGTACCCCCAACAAACCCAAATAAATACTCAGAATACTCAGATATGGGAGAAAACATTATGACCCATACAATAAAAAAAACAACAAATGTTGAGATAGGAGAATCTTCACCTTGTGACACAGTAAAAGGCAAATCGGATGTCTTCATTTGAAACGGAATACAGTCAGCTGTGTAAGGATTCTCCCTGAAGACCACCGTGTACAAGGTTATGCCCAAGGCCCACGCATCTAGCTCTGGACCACGGTACCTGGGATAGGTGAAAATGACATGAAAACAGGGACATGAGCTGCACAGCATGCTGGCTTGATTGATGCACGTGTAAGTCAGTTACAACATGGGAACTTGACCATGAAAATTACAGAATATAGATGCACTGCCTAAATGTCCGGTGCTTGGGAAGTAGACAAAACGGGCACTTAGGCGAAACAGGCATTTAGGCGAAAGTAGGTCACGGGCAACAATTTGAGGGCAGGCCTATTTCTGTGACATTGGGTTTCCCTAGTGACTTGCCAATTTTGTCTAGGATTTGAATTTCTTTTGTAAATCGTTTCCTGGTTTATTCTTTTTTTTTCAAGATGTAGATCTGTATGTAGCTGTGCAAAATTCAAGTTGTTACTATCGAGGCTAAGAGAAAAAGGACCTGATTCAATGTTTGCTTCTCATTAACTGGCATAACCCACACTAATCACGTAACTTATTTAATCACGAGGCCTATGACTAAAGTAATTATACAAATTTGGATGAGAAAAATTGGATAAAGAAAAGCCTCATCCAATGGGACCAATGTGTGAATAAATTAACACAGATCTCACAACTCCTTCGATTCATAATCCTCATGTTGGCACACACCTTATTTGATACAATATCTAAATTTGATCAGATCGGATTTTTGTTTCATTAGTAAGTTTTGATTTTATGAATTTTTGAAAAAAGCATATGAGAACAACCAAAAATGTATAAAAAAATTCAATTTTTCCAAAACTATAATACATATTAAAAAAAGCATCTGATCATTTCTTTGTTTTCCCCCGCTCATCATCCATACCACATTTCATGAAGATACATTGAGAAATAAAAAAGTAGATAGGAAATAAATGAACAAAAAAGGACATTTTGAGAAGATCGTATTTTTCTCTTATTTTCTGTTATTTGAATACATTTTTCTCCCATAAACCTAAGAAAAGAGTAGGATAATACTTTGAAACATCATAAAACCTTGAGAGGCTCTCAACCACTTCTTATTGGCACTGTTTCAAGTGCACCAGCACCTTTTTACTCATTTTGAGATGGTGCCTTTTGATAATAGGTGCTCGGAATATGTTCCGTATTTTTTCCATTTGATCTAAGGCAATATTCATAATAGATCCTCAAGTAAGTTTGTTTTGGATAGCGTTTATTGTAACGATCAAAATGAGTACCAACTTGCCATACTTTAGATAACACTTCTATCTTTTATTGTATAATAGCTGTGTTGAAAGATAGGCCTGTATCGTTTCTAAAAAATTCCTATAAATTCAAAGAATTGATACTGAGCTTCTTTTATGATATCATTATGACGGAAATGAACTGCTCTATCCACTAGTATGATAAGCTAAATTTGAACCATTTTCGGTAAAAATGACATTCCCAGAACCTGCTTCTCCCCTTAACCCGATCTCAAGGCAGATTTGCTATTGGTGTTTAGGTGGAAGACTCCAGTCATTGTGGGTTGGGCTCCCCAAACCTGTTGACTGCTGTGGCAGGACAGGACGGAGGACATCGATCCGGGAGCCTGGTGAGGTTTCCTTTAATTTCCCTAAGAGAAATTAGGAGGCCAAACTACAAATAACTAATTAAAATAATATCATATGATTAAAGAAAACATTTTCTCTCTTCCTCTCTGAGTGGCATCTTTTAGCCTCTACGGTAGCCTTTCTGTGGTTATATCTTTCAAGGGCCAAGTCAAGTTTACCTGTTGATAGTAACCTTGAAATGCGCATGTTTTAGACATATTTTTAATTTGAACATTTTCTTTCATTAAACAATATTTTACACAATTCATTTGCGATTGCTGCTGAACCCCACACATTTCAACAACCTGCAAAGCCTGCAAAAGTTTCGACTGCAGTTGACTCATCCAGGCCAATTATCCCCAGTCCACCGCTGAACAGATAACGCTCCAAATTTTCACTAGATCTAGCTTAACTCTTTTCTATTATGTTTTCAGCAGATCAGTCTGTAGATTTCTTAGTTAGCATACATTAAAGGGTGTGCCCAACTATGGAAATCCTCCCTCTTAAATCTAGCTCTAAAAAACTAAATCAAGAGATAGATCTAGAGCTACTTAAGATCTAATAAATCTTTTTTGGGGAGGTTGGTTTATGATTAGAATAATAACTTGCTCATTAACTGGGATGCCAGCTGTTTTATGCCTACACCGTATTATTTTAATAACAACCTACTCATTGAGCAGAGTTTTAGATTGTTATCAATAACACAGGACAAAGGCAGTGTAGTGTGTAGGTCCTGAGGTTATTCACTTTCCTGTACCCGGAATTGAAAATCCAGACTTCAGGGTTCAGAGTCGCAGTGCAAATCATCGCACAAAGTGGTATTCATATTACGAACTAAATTTTTTATATATGCAGATGACCCAGTATGATAGACCTCATCTTAAGAGTAAAGACTTATTAAATGTATTTCTAGGTTTAAAGTAGATTTGTGTGTATATCATACAAATAAACTCAAGAGAAATTCTAGTATAAGGTCTGAATCATAAGTAAAAAAAGCTTTCATGATGTATGTGTATGGTGGATGTTTCATTTGTGAATAGGCACTAAGCATGCCTGTGTAGCCCGTACATTGATAGCCTGAAATTAATGCTACAGGAAAAATAAAATGAGACAACATATAATAATAATAATAATAATAATAATAATAATAATAATAATAATAATCATTTAATATAATTCATTTCTATCCACATCATATGACAGCTCTAGGCGCATAATACATATTTCATGACCAGGAAACAGTATAATTTTAATACTCATGTTATAGGGTCATGGTGGTCAAATGGTAAGGTGTATGCCTTTCAACCAGAAAGTTCATACCCTGACTGACATAGGCTAAAAATTGTTCCAGTTTTGTAGGTAAAATCGCTTTTTAGCTCTTCTCTCTTGTTGTACCCATTGGAAATAGTTTTCTGTTATCGATATTGATTTTATTTAAGTACTGGTCTGGAAGAGTGAAAAAATTACAAAAATGTTTTGGACACTCAATAAATGAAAATGAATATTCACTTACCCCTTCCAAGATGAACTTCAGGACTGCAATATTCAAGTGTTCCTCGGAATTTAGTGAACAATTGTCCTCGAGGAAGCATATATGCCGCTGACCCAAAATCAATCAGTTTGCAGTGAAAAGAAGAGTTGATGATAACATTCTCATCTTTGATGTCTCGATGGAGAATGTTGCAGGAATGGAGATAATCCACACCTGAGATGATCTACAAAGAATACATTGAAATATTAAAGCATAGATAAAACCAAGGCTTGAAAACACTTCCATGTTTTCCTCCTAACAAACTGCTCTAGAAAAGAAAGTCAAAAATTATTTTGTACCAAAAGTGATTGATTTTCAAATTCCGTTTTCATTATAATGGAGCATCGTTTTTTCTTTATCTTACTTTGTTTTACCTGGATAAGATTTATTTTCTTTGTCAAGTTTATCTCTCACACGTATCTTTTTTTGTGAGTTTGAAGTGGCGACCAAACAGATTCAGAGCTCACAGTGCATTCAGAGATTGGACATGATGTCACAAGGTGAAAAGCCTGTCTCTCAAAGAGGAGGTTTGGGGTTTAAATCATATAATGGCCATATGAATACTTCTCTGGGTTTTTTGTTTGTTTGTTGTTCTTTGGGTGGATCTTTTGCAGAGATTTTTTTGTATTGAGGGGTTTTCCAGGTCAAAACAAACATCTACTCTATGGTAGGTTGTATCCAGCAATGTATCTACTGCAGATGGACACAAACCCTAAGATTGCCGTGTTCAATTATTCCAAAGTAGTCTGACACTTATAAGGCAAAACTTCAACCAAACTTCAAACACACTCAATCAGTTGCATAAATGTATCACCTGAAAGATAAACAACTGAGGACTAAAAATACATGTCTTTCGCCTATATAAGTACTCACCTGCCTGAAAAGGTAACAAGCCAATGCCTCATCAATCTCTGCCTGGTCTATAAAATCAAACAGGTCCAAATCGCCAAAGTCTTCCATCACCATCTGGACAAACTCATTATTCTGGTGCGTCCATGACCTAAAATGAGATATAACGAAAGAATGGGACGTTAAAACAGTATTAACATTTCTATAATGTATATAAAAATGAATAAAGTCACAAAAAGTTGAGCTACGGGTAATCAGTACAGTCGTGATCTCTCTAGGCCTATGGCTTAATGTAGCAATTTACCATTGCTTTCCTGTCACCTTCATTTTAGCTGAGTCTGAATAGGCCTTGCTACCCATTTCGCCGCTGGGTTGACAAGAGGGCCAGAAAAAAGCCAATGTTGGAATGAGACTCAAATGCGGGTCACCTGCAGAGCGGTTAGACATTCTAGCAGCTAAGCTACAAGACTCAAATTCTCTCTCTCTCTCTCTCTCTATCTTTTGAATGTGGAGGGACTTTTACAACAAGAGACCTAACCAAGGATGAAAAAATCAAACCGATGTTCATCATAAAGTTATGAGCAGTTGGTGGGTGCTAATGATAGGGCCTACTTTCCGTCTTTTATCTTGCTGTTTCCTTTGAATTCATCCTGAGATCACAGCAGATGGTGGAAAGGTTAAATTTCTATGAAACAAACAAATCCTAAAGTCAGATTTTTGCCCAGGGTAGCGATAGGGAGAAAGGGATAACTACTACACTCAGACACACACACAGACATATATGTTATACACTATAACTTAGAGAAAAATGCTTGGCACCAAACCTTTATGATGTGCTCATGATCCAGAGCACGGAGAATTGTCACCTCAGAGGGAAGCACTTGGTCCCCATCTTGTACCCAAGCATCATCAAACATACTCCGTTTTCTTATGAACTTTACAACAACCTAAAAGTGTAAAAACAAACACAAACAAAACAAACAGAAATGTGAGACAAAAAAGGTCATCCAAGTTTACATGAAATACAGCTCTTTTGTGTAAAACTATGTTTCAAAAATGAAAATTGTCCAAATTTCTGATTACATCATAAAAATGATAATTGTGTGGTGGCATGGGAAAATTTGACTTTCTCTTATTAACATATTTTTGCATTCTACAGATCTTTCTGAGCATTTTGCTTTTTATTTGACTCAATTATCTAAATTGCAGCCCGAGATATGCCCATTTTAAGAACGGGAGGCTGGGAAAAGATGAATTGAGAAAAAACACAGAGTTGTCATCATCATCAGTAAATTCATCATCTGGCAAAAAAAGAAAGAAAGAACATGTTTGGTATGAGAAGAATGAAAAGAAGTATTAATATGTCCTGGTGTTAGAGTATGTTTGTCTGTTGATTGGTCTGTCATGCCTTCATCTGTCGCTGTGCATTTGCATTTGATCTCAATAGCAACATGATCTTGTACTTATCACTATGCATCTATGTGTGAGTTACTCTGTCCATCATGCCTTTTGTCCATTATTACCCTGAGCTATAGCTAAGGTATAGCTTACAGAATCACATGATCATCACGTCTACATCTATATTGTGATCTAGTTGAGAGTAGCTAGAACTAGATCTACTTGAGATTCTAGAATTGGATCATAGATCCCACTGATGACCAAAACTAAAACACTCAACGATCTAGATAAGAATGTTTCGAAATTAGATTGATAGTTTAGTCTAATAGTAATTATGATTTTTAATAAATTTACATAAACAGCAAAGTAGATCTATAATTTAGGTCTAGAACTAGATCTAGATGAGCTTACAGTAACTAATAAAGGTGATTTGAGGATCACCTCATATTTTGGTGAAAGAACTGATGAAGACGATTATTCATCTGATGAAGGTAGGTTGAATCTACTTGTCTTGTACTTTACTTTTAATAAAATTTTAATAAAAGTAACACACAACAAACGACGAAGTAGTAGGATCATAACAATAACATGTACCACAAAGTAGATCGAGTAGAGTAAAGTACAAGACTAGATTCAACCTAACTTCATCAGATGAACAATCGTCTTCATCAGTTCTTTCCCCAAAATATGAGGTGATCAGATAAGAGTATGCTCGAGAATCACTTTTATTGAGGTTTAAAACTTTCAGAAGGGTGTTCGTGTTCATGCAGACTTCACTAGGCGCAGCCATTTTGGAAGAACGAAAGTGAAACTGAATTTGAGATCTCGACTCTCATGAACAAAGAAAGTGCGTCTTTTTACTAAAAAAGACTGTTGATCGAGACTGATTTCATGAGTAAACAGTATTATTAACCACTTGGGTAGATAAATAACGATGTTTCTGCTGGATTATTGATCTGCTGCACGAGGCTGACTTTCCAGTCTACTTAAAAGAGTTAGTTCCTAAATACACACCGAACAGATCACTGCGCTCAGCGAGCAAGAAAATGATACAAACACCCAAAACTAAACTTAAGACTTTCGGAGATAGGGCCCTACAAACACAAGCAGCCAAAATTTGGAACATTTTACCATGGGACGTCCAGTCTGCAGAGTCTTTGAATATACTGAAATCTCGCTTGAAGACCCACTACTTCTCCAACACATTTAGATGAATTTTATTGAATTGCTTGCTTTTACTGAATTGATTGTGGTACTATTTTTTTTATTGATGCATCTGTTTTATGTAAAATGTTTTAGCGATAGCATGCCATGTCTGTGTAATCATTTTCCTTGTAATGCGCCTTGAGCTCTTCTGAGGAAAGGCGCAATATAAATATTCTTCTTATCTTATCTTATCTTATTGCAGAAAATCAATAAAACACGTCGGAATATTTTCTATATTCAGGTGGATGGCGGAAATGGTTTATTCTTGATGCTCACTAAGTCCTTATGGTTTCAATTCATGCGCACTTGTGACAATCGAATCCGTCAGGTTCTAACAAAGAATTTGATGTGTCATATTATACACCTTCTGTTGTAATTGGTGGTGATTTAAGCGGTCCTAAGCGCATCTGTCACGCCACTTTTTCTTGTGCTGAAGGGCCAGGTTAAAACGATTTGTAACCACTGAATACCACTAGGTACCTCACACAAAACATAAATTAAACTAACTTGGAGAGTGAGTTCATCAATAATACTTGAGGACATGAAGGATAAGATATTGAACTAAAAGAAAATCGCCAAAACTCAAAATTGACCCGATACCACTAAATTGACTTTATCACCCGATTGCTCAAAAAGTTGCCATGCGTCTTCCGATGGGTGTTCCTATACCGCCACACAATTGTAATGAAAACAAATATAAATATTCTTTTGAGAACTTGGGCCTCAGAGCTGAAAGTCATCTCCCATTCTAAGTATCTGCAGCTTTAAGCTCAACAAGCAATATGAGATTAATCTATAGATAAGACACTGGTATATCATAGACTTTAGTCTCCTCAGTTATTAATCACTAGTACACATTCACATCTTGGCATAATGAGGAAAAAATGTTGCATTAAGCGTCTTTTGAAAATGCACAAAATTAATTATTAACCCTTTCCTGCTTACTGCGACCCAATGCGACATCAGACTCGATGCCTAAACGCATACTAAAGCACCCTAATGCATACCTTGCTTACTCTTCATCTTTGTTCTCGCATAACAACAAGATTTCAGTGTGCAAGACATTGACTCGACAATCTCATGACGTGCAAGATTTCCGGCTCTTTTGTGAAAAAAACGGCATATTTTTTATCTGCTTTTGTTTTTGACTTACTGGCGATTGTAAACAAAATGACGCTATTACTTTCAATGAATTTACTGACCCACTCACAAAAGTTACTGACAAGTAAAGGCTCATAAAAAGTTATATAAAAGTATTTATTTTCTGAAAGCTTATTTTCTTCTCTAGTTTATTATAATTTCTTCATTGAAATTGAAAGAAATTTAAATTTTAAATTAATTTTAACTGAAACACGTTTATTTTTCATCAAAGTTACGTCCCTTTACTTAGGCACACAGACTGAATGGGAAGTGAGGGCTTAGGCACACATACTAGAATTGTGAAGGGCCCTTAGGCAGGGAAAGGGTTAACGTTTGGTATTTCAAGTGACACTGAAAAATAATTTTAAAATAAAGACGAACCATCCACTGTTATGGAACCATTATTTTTGTTTTTTGTTCTATGAGGTGTGAGCAAATATTAATACAAACGCAGCAAAATTACTAAATCAACTTACCGATTGTGGTTCCCCACTGGTTGGCCTCGCCTTGCGTACAAAACCAAAACTCCCCTGCCCCAAGGTTGCCAAGGTCACATAGTGCTGTGCAAAGCTACCTTTACGCCTTGCTCAAGATCCATGACGTCTTCACTTGTGGCATTGTGTGGGACTGATTCAAACCTGCGTGCTCTGTTACCATCTGGCGTAATGTGGGGAAAAGAGTCAAACATCAATTTATGAACATTTGGACATTTTTAAAATCCAAAGACAATAACACAAAAAAAAAACAAAACAAAGAAAACTATCTGTTCACATTTTATATAATATGAAAGATTTCAAATTTAATTAAGGAGTTACTGCAATAAATTCAACCTAAAGAAAAAGAAGCAAAAACACTATCGGCTGAATTCCCAAAGATTTGTTAATCCTTTAGAGTTTACAATAAGTGGCGGTAATCTTGTTCTGTACGTTCAACTTTCTCTTCGCTGTGTCAACCCAGTTTGTTTACATTTTCTGACTTCCTGCCAGCTCACTTTCCCAAAAATTCGGATGGATCTGCACTTTAGCACCACTACCTTCAGTTGGTCACGTGAAGCTGCTCTTACCATTAGTCGCAATTCTATTCTAAATTTAGAACAATAGCATCATTTATATGACCAATTAGAGCTAACAAAAAGAGGCGTGTCACTTGTCGGTTTTCTGTCGGCTTGAACAATGTGGGCTTGTGTTGGCAGGTGTCGGTTTATGTCGCTTTGAACTTTCAGCGAGGTTTCGTTCGTGTCGGTTTTTGTCGGTTTAAACGCTAAAGGGTTAAGTTAGTATTCTGCTAAGCCTAGCAAGTTGTTATGGTTTAGCAGTTTGCTAAGCATAAAAAAAATGCTTGTGAATTCGGCACTCTCCTTCCTTGGATTCTAAAATATGCAAGGGAAATATTGCAAGGTCAAACAGTTAAATTTACATGTCTAACATAATATGTTATTATTCAATAAAAAGTCCAACACTTATTCAAAAATGTTTAAACAATTGACTTCGCCCTACAACATAGCATTGGTCAGTGGCACCATTAATGTAAACACAAGAAATCATCATCTTCATGCTCTGCTACCCGTTGTGGGCATAGGCCATCAAGAAGAGCTCTCCAGCAATTCATGTCCTATGCCATCTTTTCCATTTGTCTCCAAAACTTCCGCATGTCTTTCAGTTCTGTCTCGTTCTTTCCGCCATGTGTTCTTAGATATTTCTCTCTTTCTGTGACCCTGCAGACTCCACGTTAACGCCTTTCAGTGATACTTGGTGGTGGTCAAAGCATATCCTATCCACCGCCGTTGTCGTTTTCTTAATTCACCCTCGACAGGCGTCTGTTGTGATCTTAGCACAATTTTTGTGATTATTTCTGGCCAATGGATTCCAAGGATGTTTCATTTCCTACGAAATAAAAGAAAAAAATAATCAATGAAAAAACATTTCAGATTCTTACCTGACCTAGACTTGTATTCACAGCTTCATCTTGTAACTTTGTGCTGATACACAGGTTCTTGAGCTTCTTTCTGGCAAGCTCCGCCTGATCTGGACAATCAGTTTCCACTTCCTCTTCGGTGTCTTCTCCATCACTGTCCTCCTCATCTGAGTCACTTTCAAACGAGCTTTCCTCCTGTTGGATGTACACCCACAGACAAAACAACTTCCTGCCCCGGGCTGTTTGGACACTGCTTACCTTGAAGGAAACATCTGAAAGGTCGGAATGAAAAGATGAAAACTGAGAAGGAGACAAACATTTCAGGAGAAGTAGTTGAATTGGACCTCTATGAAAAATACTTAGGATTATTATAAGTAGAATTTCAGACATAAATGGTAATAAATAAGATTATTTATATGGCACCCGCTCCCGTGCAAGGCAGCTCTAGAGGCACATACAAGCATATCAAAGCAAATCATTAAAGATATATACATGTACTGATAGAAAAAACAACCTTTTTGATAGTTTCACACACACACAAGCTTAAAACAATACAAATATCCTTTTGCATAGCTGCCAACCTTTTCAAATCGAAAGACTCTGAATGTGCAAACTAATTCCTACTTGCACAACACCCCGTAATATCCCAGAAATTATTGATAATTTAACTTAAATAAAATTAAAGTAAATAACAAAAAGTATGTCGATTGCTGGCCTTTCTGACAAAAGTGCAACGAAGATTTGGGAACTCAGAATGAATTCTTCAGACTTTCAACCCAATCTCTCTGAGGTTCTGTCGTTAATTTAGGATTTCTTAAAAAAAAAAAAAAAAAAAAAACAAAGTTAACCCTGACATAATACTTTTAAATGTAAATAGACTTACAGATTCAAAATATTTTTTAAAAATCTATACTAGACACGTTATTTACCTACTGGTTGGCAACTATGCTTTTGTTAAAAGCTCCTCAAGAAAAACGTACCTTTGTAAGAACCATTCCCACAGAGGAAGGAAGCAGAGTAAATGCCGTTGGTTAATTTGATGGCATCATTTTTGACAGAAAGAGATTCAGTGTCTTCTGACTGCCCTCTTTATAAGGTGTTGACGTTTGAGGAGCAGAATCGACAGACGATGGGATATCATATCTACTGGAAATATCCAAATCAAAGTCTGGTTTCCTCGGGCAGATCTATCACATTTCTTGATTGGCTCCAAATCATTCAGGTGAGATGTTTTCAATCTTGTCATCAACAAAACATGATGCAGGTAAGAGCAAACCTTCTGAAATGTGAGGAGATTGATGCAACTGTGAGGATGAGAGAGAGAGAGAGAGAGAGAGAGAGAGAGAGAGAGAGAGAAAGAGAGAGAGAGAGAGAGAGAGAGAGAGAGAGAGAGAGAGAGAGAGAGAGAGAGAGAGAGAGAGAGAGAGAGAGAGAGAGAAATAGACAGACAGAGAGATAGATAGAGAGAGAGACACTGAGAGATAAAGAGACTAAGAGGGAAGTGGGAGAGACAGAGATATCTATTACAGTAGTGTGACCTAAATGCCTGGTGCTTGGGAAGCAGAGAAAACGGGCATTTAGGCGAAACAGGCATTACGGTGAAAGTAGGTCAGGGACAACAATTTTGGGGGTGGGGAGGGGGATGATCACGGAGGAAGGAAGGGGGGGGGATGTCATCCAGTATGGTGCAAAAATTCAACAATTACGAAAAATATAATGCAAGAAATAGGGACGCCTGAAAACTATTTGGCTCTTTAGCACTGAGGCGGGTAGCGCGCAGGCGAGTTGACCATCGTTCACCACAAAGACTCGAAGGCACAATGGATACAGCCAATGCAAGACAGGGGGCAATAAAACTGTTCACACCTTGTTCCTTGATCGCGATGCTTGCCCAGTCTATTAAAAATGCCAGGTGATTGCATGCAACCTACGACATCAAGAAAGAGCCATGGGCGAAGTTTTGAACGACTTCAATTCTAAGTGCCCAGTGACAAACCAGTGATCCAATGGAACAAAGGCTGTGCTGTACAGTGGATGGAGTTATGAAGAGAAAACTGGTCATCATTTATTACATTACAATGGATAGGTAATGAAGGGTGGTTACAATGCATGGCACATTGTTGACGGGCATAAAAGCCATATTAGCAAGGGGGATTACATTATGTATGATAAAAAAAGAAAAGAATTTTTAATCAACTACAGATGGATTTTATGATAATTTGGAGAAAATGATATCTGCAGTTGCCATTGAGACTGGGCATTTAGGCAAAAATCTTGCTTTTGAGACAGGCATTTAGAGGGCCAATTTATATTTTAAAAATCGGTTTCACTAAGATTGTGGGCATTTAGGCGAAGCGGTCATTAAGATAGCGGGCATTTAGGCGGTAACTACTGAACTAGTCTTTACAGGGGAAAATATTGTTAATCAAAAGACCATTGCCATAAGATACCAATGCTGGTTCCATAAATTTACACTGACACCAAAAATCTGTGTCTCATGTTTTGGACAATAACCTGCCAGGTCATTATGAGGAATCAGCAAGATGAAAGCATAGAAATGAGTGATTTGTTTCATTACGATGTACCCCCTTCCACCATCTGCATGATTTCAGGGTGAATTATGAGGAAACAGCAAGGCAAAAAGCATGTCAACGAGTGAAAGTAAAGAAATAGGACCTACCAGTAGCACTTGCATTGACCACCCTCCCAACAAACAGACTACCAATAAAAGACATCACATACCTGACTCCATCCCCTGGCCCTGACCTGTTTCCATTTCTGTCAATCTATTGACATCTCCCATGCCTCCAACCAGGCCAGAGCCCGTCTCACCCGATGAATTGAAATCACCAATGTCACTGGCTCTGGATTTCTCATCCTTACTCTCTTCATCATTATTCATTATATGGGTGAGAAGCTCTGATATATTAACCTGTTGAAATGGAATTCAAGATTACATTTTTTCTTTTGCTAGCAAGCCAAGGAAGATCCTACACATTTCAACGACAGTACTATTACTTCAATACAGTGTTTAATATGACATACAGTCTTGAAAGAGAGAATTAATAGATCCTTTTTCTTGCTAATCAATAATTGCTAATATCGAGCCACACGTGAATATATACCACAATCTTATTTACAAGTATATATTTATCTCATTTCCAGTAGTCTCTGGGAAAAAATATTTTTAAGTAATAAAAAAAACAAAAAACAAAGGAAAAGATTTGCTTCCAACACTCAAGTCAAATTATCTGCACTGAACATAAACATGAAATGAGCAGTAGTGTAGATTTTATGTTTGTTCAAGATGAATAAAAAGTAGTTTGCCGTTTCTGGCACCTTTCATAGAGGTTTGGGCTCTCTTCTTTTTTTCTCGAAAGCATTGAACATCTGAACTTGGAGAAGCCCTTAAAGCGATGGTGACTATCACTATATTCCTCAGCTGACAGATAGCTGATGAGTTTACGTGGCTTGATTTCTATCAGATGTGTCCATCTTCTAAATGATCTTGTATTGCTCAGGCTTGAACTGTCGTTGCCTGCATTAAGTTAAAGTTCCCTACCATTGCTGTCTGACATAAAGGAAAGTTGGTTGAGTTAAGTGACAAGGTTTGCTGAATATGTTTACGCTATTACAAAGCAGATTATGCATTTTGAATCCTAGCACTGCTAGGTTCAGATTGTGCTCTTTGGGATAGAAAGACACCTAACATGCATTTCCCCACTCGATCCAGGTGAAAATGTGTACCAGCAACAGCTTGGGGAGTAAAAAAACCTGCAACAAGCTAGCATCCTGTCCAAGAGGTGATTATTATCCTTTGTTTCATTCCGTTATAAGGAACTGGTATAATGCCTCCGCTCTAACGGCCGTAACAGCCTTGAAAGAACTTTATTTTTCTACTTGTCATATTATTGATAATCAAAAGGCACTGGCAAAAAGGCAATTTGCCTCGTCTAAAAAATACGGGTTTGCTTGCTTCATTGCCATTTACCCAGTCCACCATATGCCGTGAACTCGGGAGTGAATTCAGAGTGAAGTTTGGCAAGATGAAAGATAAGTGAGAGAGTGAAAGGAAAGAAGTAGGACCTACCAGCAGTGCGTGCCCAACCGCTCACCAAATACATGGGTGAAGATAAACGCAAAGACAGCAGGTGTACATCATCATGATAGTTTTCCCTCACCTTTAGAAGATTGTCGTGTTCAAGAAGTAAATGGAAGAAACAGTAATCAAAGTCGCAAATAAATCCATCAGATTGCACAACAATCAAGCCAGTTATCACACCAGAGATGCAGGGACTCAAAAGGACACTCATCCATTGATATCAAGTCATTGGCTTCTTCTGTGGAGAAAACAAATCCCAATAAACTATCAAAATCACACACACACATAATATATCTCTCTTTATAATATAATTTGAGTTGGTTGTTCTGTTTGCCAGAGGCACTAAGAGTAGACATATTTTGCATGATCCTGGGTCATTTTTATTTGAAGGACTTGTCTACCGGAAGTGACTTTGATTTTAATTACTGAAATGTTCATTGTCTGAGTAGAATTTTTCGTCCATCTACTATGGCACCATTTTGAACAGGTTTTATCATTAAAAAATTAGATAGTACCTTTCACGTCTACCCACGTAACCTCATGATCAAATGCTGACCCAATCTAATAATGGTACATGGTTCATCATACCCTGGGCGTAACATGCTTGTAACTTAAGACAAAAACAAACCTCAACTAAAAACCCCTGCAGTCCTGTAGTTTTGAAAAGAAAGTGTAAAAAAAATAAAGAGTCCAATTCCACATGATGAATACTTATACAGGTCATACTCTCCAGGAAAATACACTTAAGAAGTGTTTAAAAAAAACCCCAAGATAAATTCTATATATAAGAAAGAAACGATTGTCGGGTTATGAAAGGAAGATAACGATAGTATATTGAGAAGAAGTGAAAGATAAGGATGAAAGTACAGTAATCATTGCCAAATACATACTACTTAAATGTATTTTTTGTTTAGATGCATATTTTGAAGATAAATTAGAATTCTTAAAACCAAGTTGCCTACAAAAATAGATGTTAGACCTCAGTTTTAATTTCCCACAATGCTTACTCTCCTTTTCAAATCCAAGCTTGAAATCACGGAGCCAATTTTTATCAACAGATTTTATTATACTGTAATGTCAATGCCTCTGTAGTCATCCTTCCTTTTTATGGTAAAGGAACTCATTTTTACAATGCGTGCACAGCTGAGATGTGACATTAACCAGTGAGATTTGATTCAATGATTATATTGTATGAATACGTACACAAAAAGACTACATACTAGCTCCCATAAAATCTAGATAAACAAATAAAAAATCAAAAGAAAGATAAACAATTTACAAATAAGAATCTGTAAAACAAAGATAAAAACAAAACACAAATGATCCATTGATGTTTTCTACCTGAGCAAGAGACAAAATATGTATGTGAGTTTAATAAACTATTGCTTCATCCAAATAAAACTATCAACCTACAACAATTGCAAATAGCTACATTTTTTTCTACCAAAGAATATACATTTTCACAATGGTAGTA
Source organism: Doris montereyensis (assembly GCA_037039925.1). Classification (NCBI taxonomy): domain Eukaryota; kingdom Metazoa; phylum Mollusca; class Gastropoda; order Nudibranchia; family Dorididae; genus Doris; species Doris montereyensis. Next base: position 81,121 of record JAXRKP010000694.1, on the reverse strand, counting down.
AGAAAAAAAAGGAAACGGTAAGAAAGCAGGTATCAGCCAGCAACACGGACATGAGACAAAGAAGAATTTTTAATTCTGGGCATTTCAGGCTGTTCAAACAGAATGAGTTTTGCTTTAACAATCATCTCATGAGATTCTTTAGTTCTCATCTTTTGTTTAAAATGTGTTTTGTTTGAATCAAGCCACTTTTGCTTTTTCTCTTACTTTTAGTACATTATAATAAGAAACTATTACTTTATCATCCCAAATACAATCCAAAGCCCAATAAACTAATGCACAAAGCGAGTACTTTACATTAGTTGTATCCCATTTTGTTCCGCCCAAGTTAATAAAATCCATATATAATACTCAAGAAACCATTTATTTCTATGAAAAAGAAAAAGTTTTGAATATTAAACAGACAGAGAAGAATTAATACATGTAACCTTACTCTTTGTGAAAACATTTTAACACAATCGTTTCTTCAACATAATTCATTTCACCAGATAAAGTATAACGTTTTGTTGTATATGAGCGTATAGATCTATATGTTAATTTACTATACAAAGCCACAAACCTTCTTGTATAAAGTCCAAGTCATCATTCACATAAAATGTGCCAACTAAGGTAGGAGCTATATTTATCATACAAGCAACAATGTCTCTCTGTGAATGCAGTCGGACTGTCCAAATGGAGACAGGTATCTCCCTCCGGTAGCAACAACACATGACACCTGTAATAAACAAGACAAATACATTGTGTGATGACACGTGCTACATTGCATATCATCATCCTTTACCCTGACTACAATACATCAAAACCAACCAAAGTCAATACCAGAAATATTGATGATGCAGACAAGAGATAAGTATATGCTAATTTGTTTATTAATATGCACCTGTTGTCAGCAGGAGTCTCTGTGTATAGGCAGGACTTTTCAAAAGAAGAAGAAATAAAAAGAAGAAAAAGAAGTAAGAAGACGAAGAAGAGAAAAGAAAAAAAAGAAGATTTATCTATACTTTTATGTTAAAAACTGCGGTCAAAAGTTATCATCCTTACCTGCTTTCCACACACTGTCGTCACACTGCCATCCGAAAGAATGATCTTGTGAGGAACTGATACTGCAAGCTCTTCAACTGACTGACGGATTTTGATAAAACGAAACAATCTCTGGCCAATGATTTTTTCATGGAGACCAATCATAAGCTGGAAGGTTTCATTCACAGAGATGATCTGTTTAAAGTAATTGAAGTAAAGATAATGAAATATAACACATAAATTTTAAGAGGGAATTATTATTATAACACTCTTTATGAACTAAATCTGTTTACGTTAAAGGCGGACAATACACTATAATCATAATATGCTGAAAGTAAGGTTGATGGTATAATCATGATAGGCTTTTGAACCACACCTCCATAAATTCTCCAAACTATTAAAACATGTACAGAATATATTAAGGGCATAGTTAAAAACACTAGGAAAATCTTTTTATCTATCATAAATATTTTTCTTGGTTAGAACTGAACATATCAACAGAAAATATTTCACCATTTCTCTAAACCCTGGGGAAAATTAAAAACCAGGAATGGCAAACTGAATTTGTCTTTGATTATTCTACTGTAGGATAGACTAGAATCATTTGGTAGACCAGTAAGATTAAAGACAGAAGATTGCCAATTCCAGATATAACTAAAAATAATTTTACAAGCATTAAATAACAATCATTGTATAATTGATGACAAGTGCATTGTGTTTTGACCAACAACAAAATTGAATAGACACACTGTTGCCAAAGAAGACACAATTCGAATATACTGTAATACTGAAGATGATTTTTTTTAAAGATTCAAATGAAAAGGAGAAGAGGAATATGTATAGATTTCTTATATTATCAGTTACCTTTCTACTCTAAAAAAATAAAACGAAAATTATTTTTTCATTTATAAAAATAATTAATAAAGCAATAATTCCTGAATAAATAACAACTCTTTTTGAGTTTCAACACAAAGCTACAAAGTGCCAAATAGAAAACATTATATATAACTCAATCAACTCACCTTTCCTTTCCTGTTAGGATCGATTAGACAAATGCTGTCTGTCACACAATTAAATAAAATCTCCTTCAAGCTGGGTAGCTTGGGAAACCGATAGGACAAATCTATCGCTTCACAAACACTTTCTAGATCGAAATAGAGATATTCTTCCTCCACACCCGACGAGAATGAGCATGCTTCAGACTCTCTTCTTAGCGGGACTTGGTCCTTCTCATGACTGTGTGAAGGTTGAAAATGTAGACTCGACCTCTCTGGAGGAGAAAGTCCAAAGACAGAGCGCCGATTCCTTGGAGTGATATCACCAACTTCCAATGGAGTAGACACATGACACCAATCTGAGGATATTGTTTTAAAATGATAAATTTGTAATAATGGGTTTTTTCAATACAAGCTGTTTATTTGTGTACATTTACATCAATTTATATCCCAACTAGATATAATCTATCCATAGAAATATAATTTACAGCTCATAGAAAATACTAAGAGTAGAAGGATTACATTAAAACTAGTATATTGTGTAGAGGTTTTTATAATCCTCTCATACAAAAGGTCGACAACATTCGCTAGAATTACTGAAATTAAAAATAACAAAAGTTATGGAAATGCCATGAATCTTAAATCTTTAATTGACATTTTTAAAATTATTACAAAAGAACACAAAAAGTTTCTCTCACCTAATGCATCATGATTTTTTGCCCCAAATGTCTGCCAGTCTTCAGCCTCCATCTGCTGTTTTCCCATTTTGGGAAATGATTGGTTGACTTCAAACGACACCGATCCCAAGTCTTCCTTGAAAGGAGATTGAGATTTGATCTGGTTTGCATGCAGTTTAGACACAGGAAGGACATATTGAACTGATCTTTATTCAGTTGCATCTGTATACGGTCATGACACAGAGCTGTGATCCTCGATTGTCTGTCATTTTTCATATCGCTACCACTAGTCTCTTTTCCCTTTGGGGTGTAATGACATTCTCTATTGTGTTCCTTCCTTGACTTAATGGATCAAGACTATCATTTTCAATTTCATCAGAAGTGCTAGCTTCATTTTCACAAGAATCTGTTTGTTTGAACAATTTCCTTTCATCTTCATCCAGTTTAAATAAGCCGGTCATAACAATAGCAGGAGCTCCCCATTTTAGTGCTTGAGGGGATTTCTCAGGAGATGTATTTGGAGATAAATGTGTTAGGGAAAGAAGTTTATTATCTGCATCAAGACACTGTTCATTTTCAAGACTTGGACTTGAAGACTGTGCAGTACTAAGGATAGGCTTCTGACAGTATTCACTTTGCAACAAAGTGTCACTTTGAGATTTTCTTAGCTTTTAAGCTTCTGCAAGCTATGGCTACAGTCTGCATGACTAGAAATAGAAGAATTCTGATGAGAATTCTGCTTCAAATTTACACTCATGCCGTGAAACTGTGTACAGTTGGTTACGGGCGACTTTGTTTCAGTTTGGCCTGACCCGGAATCTCCACGAGTTTCATCACTGCTGCTTGGCACACAAGCCGACTGAGATGCAGGTTTCAAAGCCTTGGAAACTTCACTGGAAATGGTATTAAAACATCGCTCTTTTGTTTCAAGAGATGAAGTAGGATTTCTCTGAGGAAAAGAAGACTTTTCGTCTAGCAAAAATCTCTCTCGGCCTCCATGATCAGTTGATGACTTTTCATTGTGTTTCGGGGCCATAGTTGGAGATTTTACCAAATTGGAAGAGGATCTATCTATATCCAGCTTTTTGAAACACCAGAGATCAGCTCTTCTATTACAATATCATCTTTCTCTGCAATTCTCTCCGCTAACATTTTATTTGTCTCATGGTTATTTCGAATTGAGGTAGAACTTTGCCTCAAAGTGTTGGAGATATCATGCAAGCTGGAAGAAGAAAGAGACTGTCTCATTGAATAAATAGGTGAGGATGTAAGATCTAATGATTGACAATTTTCCTTTGACGGTTGACCTCTATCTGATCTTTTTTTTCTTATATATTTTCAACCCATTTTCATTGTCCAATGATTGAGACAAGATGTTCATCCCCTTTGTAGATTTGACAGTTGTTTTTTGATGGTCTGAATGCTCAATTTCAATCAACTCTAGTTTTTTCAATGGCTTTTTGACTGGAGATTCAAAGATCTCACCAAGCTCATTGCTTTGATTTTGATAGCCTGAGTACAAATTAATTTCACTGAGGACATTTTCAACTTCAAATATCACAGCATTCTCTTTCGGGTCCTTTGTGATGTTTTTCTTCATTTTGTAAATCCTTCACAATGCTTCCTTCATTTAATGGCATTGCCATAGAACCATCTGCACATGAAAGAGACTTGTCAGTCTGCTCTTCACCCAGAAAGTCACATTTGCTTGATAATTGAAGTTCTGCAGAATCCTCTTCTTTAATACTCAAATCAGAGATGATTCTATAAACGTCTTCCTTCGCTTCCCAGGGCCTCCACATGGCCCCAAAGATATCTCTGATGTTCAGATCTGGAGAAGAATTATCTTGACAAGAGCTATTGCTGACAGACAGATTACTACTCACAGTGTCATTTTCTGAAGGATCTCTCACATCATTGAGCATAACATCTTTTCCTAAAATGGCATTCGGATGACTTGAAAATGATGTGACTCCGCTGACGTTCATTTCTTTGTGTTGAGGTGACAAATACGCACTCTTGGCATCATGTTCTAATCCTTGATGGCCCATTTCCAAATAACTGCATTTCATCTCAAACACCTGTGAAGGAGGTGCAGATATGACCTGTGGCTGCTTACTGTTTACCTGGCAGGTATGGTCAGCAGGGGCATGACAATTCCATGCATTGTAAGGCACGTTAATAAGAGATTGACTCTGTGGCTGTGGTACAGTGCCTGGGTGCAGAGACTGAAAGTGGTTATCCTGAAAATAGTTAGAGGATTTTCCATCATCTGGGACCGTTGCAGATGAGAAGTGTGGACTGAAAGGGGCTAGAAACTGGGGACTGGGAGAGGCAACCATCTGTATGGGTAAAACTGGTTAAACGACAGGTGATGCATCGGCAAAGGATTGGGCCACAGGAGTGAAGATGCAGGTGATTTCACTTGTTCAGACTGACACAAGTCTTGTGAAGATAAATTATAATTTGCAGATGACAGTTGTGACGCATTGTGATCCTTGTACTGTTTTTCTGACTCAATTTTAAATGCGCTGCTATTGTGATGTTGGCTGTCACTTAGATGTTTTACACCATTTGGATTTGTCTGAGAAACATTTGATATTTGCACACATCCGGATTTGCGGTTGTCCGAATCGGACGACTCGCTAGTTGAGTCATGCAGGTCAGAGCTTCTGATCGGTGAGATTGTACTTGAATGTAGAAAATTCTCGGTATGCACGCCGGAATCTCTTTGAGTGCTGCTCAATAAAGACGAACAAGTACTTGACAATTGGTGAACTAAAGGAGGAGCTAAACATCTCTCAGTCTCTCCAATCTTCACAGGAGAAACCTGTTTACCAAAAGGCACACAATTGGTGAAATAATTAGAGGAAGGTGACGAAGAAATGGTAACGGTCGGATTTTTGGTGAACCCGAGTTTGCATTACTTGGTCGGCGATTTTGATAATTGTCAGGTGAATTTAGAAGTTGGCTGGCATGCAAGGAAGATGAGATTACGTTCACTTTTTCAATGGCCATCGAGATGCTACTTTTTACAAGAGACGTTTTCTTATCACAAATGTCACAAGTGCATGCATGCGAATTAGTTTGGTGGAAATACTTGACATCCTGCAGTAAATGCAAGACGTAACCAAGCTGGTCCAAGGAATCTGACTTTGCCATTGTCACTGCCTGTAAAAAAAAAAAGATATTCATTTTAATACTTGTAAAAATATATATTCTCAACAAGATTTATCCTTCACCAATAATATCTGTTGTGGGTAAATTATAATATTAAATACCTTGCATCATGTCTTATTTATTATGTTTCACCTTTTCCTTCTTTTTACTTTTAGTTTTTGCAACTCTCTCTCCATCTGTCAGGCTAACAGTATTATAAAAGATGACCAGTATTCACTTGTTTACTCCGCATTTTGTCCCATTGGATCCTGGTTTGTAACTAGGCATTTAGAATTGAGGAGTCTTCCGGACTCCACCCTTGACTCTTTCCATGGTGTCGTAATTTGCACAAAATAAGATCTAGATTCTACCCGTTTAAAAAAATATAAACAGGGTCCGCATCGCGTCCGAAATAGGACAAGGTGTGGAATTTTCTCCATCTCGAATTGGTTGTATCTGTACATGCCTTGGTCACCGTGGCGTGCGATGGTTAACACGTCCTCATCATCCTAGTGTTAAAGAAATCAATAGTCTCCAGGTGTTCCTATTTCTCGCTCTCGCATTAAATTTTCTGCTAAACAGAGGACGCTTAGGCATGGTTGTACTCTAGCACCGCCAGGCAATATCCAACTCAAAAATGGTTTAACGATACTGTTCACGATGAAAAAAAACACACACTATGTGCGGTCCCCTCTCCTCTCACTTATCGCAGCCTCAGGAACCGAGTCTGGCATGACCACTCACCACTCTTTGAGGCCTACATCCATGTTCTGTGGTCACCTCTCCTCTAGGCATAAGTCCGTCACTAAGTGTGATATTCTTTTTATCAAATTTTCATAAAATGGTCCATCCCCATTTCCCTCTTTTGTCAAAATGTAAATGTTATATTTCTGACAAGTATTATATACCATGTTAAAGCTTAGAACCTGAGGATTTCAGATATATGACTTTAAGAGATAGCAAAGGACTGAGGCGAGTAATTTAGCTTTTAAAAGTCATGTTTTTCAGTCAAGGGGCATAACTACGAACATTTTAGGTCCAATGCCAGTGACATAATGTTACGCGGAACTGCACGGGTCAGTCGACCCGAGGTTTCCCTGGCGTTTATTTAGTGACGTAACGCTTGGGCATCTGGTTTGGAGAGTTCCCTGACTTTTTCCTAGTTCTCAATAAGATGTGAAGTCTGTGTTTGTGTTTACCGACACCTCAGGCGTGGAGTCCATGGCCGGTGCCTTACCATTCATCAGATGACTCGCGCGTTCCGGATCGTGTAGATGGATGAAAACTGATGCTTTTATGCCCCGTTTTTTATAAAATTCTGTGATTGTAAGCCTTTATACTATCCTTATTACGTGTTACAGGTTTATTGTGTACCATTCTGCTGAAACCAGTACGGTAAACTTCACGACTTATATAGAGTGAGGATGCGATACGTATAGGCCGACATTTGCCAATAGAGAGAGAGAGAGAGAGAAAGAGAGAGAGAGAGAGAGAGAGAGAGAGAGAGAGAGAGAGAGAGAGAGAGAGAGAGAGAGAGAGAGAGAGAGAGATGCACCAGCAACAAAATCCTCACCGAAAAGAAAGCGCTTTTGGCGACAATAGTTCTTTTTTTCCCCGTACGGCCCCCCCCCCCTCCCATCATCACTTCTCCCCTACTCCCATCATCACTCCCCCTCTCCGATTATCTAGTCCCATAGGCGCCCCACTAGACTAGCACAAACTTGTGTCTTTATCGATCAATAATTGCTTCGCGGAATAAGGGACGGGATGGGAGTGGTGGCTGACAAATCTTGAACTCTACTTGAACCTGTGCTATTAGTATTATTTTTCTCTCTCTCTCTCTCTCGTTTAAATACGTTTTTAGTAATATTGTATTGTTATGCGAAAAGACTGTGCATAGTGGAGACGTAGAGTCACTATCGTTGTAATGGACTTCTAAACCTCTCGTATTGCCAATTATATTGTCTTTATTTATTAGAAAGTAATAAATCATGAAAGCCTATTGATTGCCGGACTTCTTTACATAATTTTCACTCACGATAAGCCAAAGCAGGATTTGCTAACGCAACCGAATCTAACCTGAATCGTCTCTGAATCTAACCTGATCACAGTCTCCTTTCTGATGGTCGATCATCGTCTACATTTTTGTGCGGACGTAAGCGCATGGCCGTCAACCATGGCCGTAAGAGGCATCCCAAGACAAAATATTCTGCAAAGCCAACCGGACAATTTAAAAACAAAAATTTCTTGATTTCTCAATTGTCTTACGGCAGGTTCACAAAATGGTCCATCCCCATTTCCCTCTTTTGTCAAAATGTAAATGTTATATTTCTTACAAGTGTTTATACCATGTTAAAGCTTAGAACCTGAGGATTCCAGATATATGACTTTAAGAGATAGCAAAGGACTGTGGGGAAAGTAAATTAGCTTTTAAAAGTCATGTTTTTCAGTCAAGGGCATAACTGTGAAAATTCTAGGTCCAATGCCAGTGACGTAATGTTACGTGAACTGCACGCGTCCGTCGAATCCAGGTTTCCCTGGCGTTTATTTAGTAACGTAACGCTTGGGCATCTGGTTTGGAGAGTTCCTGACTTTTCCCTAGTTCTCAATAAGATGTGAAGTCTGTGTTTGTGTTTCCCGACACATCGGGGCGTGGAGTCCACGGGGCCGGTGCCTTTACCGTTGATCAGATGACTCGCGCGTTCCAGATCGTGTGGATGGATGAAAACCGATGCTTTTTTGTCCCGTTTTTTAAAAATTCTGTGATTGTACGCCATTATACTATCCTTATTACGTGTTACGGGTTTATCATGTGTACCATTCTGCTCAAACTGGTACGGCAAACTTCACGACTTATAATTTTAACGAGTGAGGATGCGATACTATGAGCCGATATTTGCCAATAGAGAGAGAGAGAGAGAGAGAGAGAGAGAGAGAGAGAGAGAGAGAGAGAGAGAGAGAGAGAGCAGACAGAAAGAGATGCATCAGCAACAAAACCCTCGCCGGCAAAGCGCTTTTGATGACAATGGTTCTTTTCTCCCGTACGAGCCCCCTCCCATCATCACTTGTCCGCTACTCCGTCATCACTCCCCCTCTCTAACTATCTACAGTCACATAGAGCGCCCCACTAGACTAGCACAAACTTGTCTTTATCGATCGATAATTGTTTGCGGAATACGGGACAAATCTTGAACTCTACTTGAACCTGTGCTATTAGTATTATTTTCTCTCTCTCGTTGAAATGCGTTTAGTAATATTGTATTGTTATGCGAAGAAAACTGCATAGTGGAGACGAGAGTCACTATCGGGTCTAATGGACTTCTAAACTTCTCGTATTGCCAATTATCTTGTCTTTATTTATTAGAACATAATAAATCATGAAAGCCTATTGATTGCCGGACTTCTTTACATAAGTTTCACTCACGATAAGCCAAAGCAGGTTTTGCTAATGCAACCGAATCTAACCTGAACGGTCTCGAATCTAACCTGATCACAGTCTCCTTTCTGATGTCCGATCATCGTCTACATTTTTGCATGGCCGTAAGAAGTCAAACCAAGACAAAATATTCCCAAAGCCAACCAGACAATTTAAAAACAAAAATTTCATGATTTCCCAAAAGGCTTACACGAGATGAACGAGACAATAGCTCGACGCAATATTACCGTTATTAGATCTCAGATCGAAGAAAAATATTTTTTGTGAGGTTTTGAGGACTGACAGTAGTCTCATGGTATTCTCACTCTCATTTAGAGTTACCTATGATTTTTTTTCGTGTCTTTTACAGAATATATGGTCGTAGGAATACATTTTCTTTCACTCCAGATCATAAAACGGCGCTTCTACATATTTTTCAACTGTTTTTTTCAGCTCTCACTGTGTGTTCATTTGTAGACATCAGTTGTTACATAATAATTGAAAATCTGAAACCTGCCTCACGTGACCACTGCAAAAGATAAAAAATATTTAGAACTCGCCAAATTTTCTTTGAACAATTCTCTTTCACATGGAATTAAAGAAAACAGAATAAAGGTTGTTGACCTCACCTACCTTAAGGTGAAAAGGGACTTATTAAAAAGAGGGAAATGCCGTCTGTCTGGATTGCTGACGTTCACACCCAAAACAAATTCACAAAACACACAAATTGAAAGCAAATTTCAAAATATTATGTTTTTTATATCTGCGATGTCAAAGCTATACATGGACCAAATGTTAAGAAGATTCATCTACTAGACTTTAAGAAAGATTAATTGAAGAGTTCAAGTTATCATTGGGTCCCATTTTGTGAAACCTGCCTCACACAAGATGAACAACGAGAAAATAGCTTGACACGATATTACTGTTATTAGATCCCAGATCAAACTTTTTTTGTGTGTGCGGGCGTAAGGTCACGCAGACCGCAAGTAGTCTCATGATATTCTCACTCTCATTTAGAGTTACCTGTGATTTTTTGCGGGTCTTTTACAGGATAAATGGCCGTAAGAATATGTTTTCTTTCACTCCAGATCATAAAACGGCGCTTCTACGTATTTTTTAACTGTTTTTTTCAGCTCTTACTGTGTGTTCTAGACCACAGTTGTTACATAATAACGAAAATCTGAAACCTGCCTCTCACGTGATCACTGCAAAAGATTTTTTAAATTTAGAACTCGCCAAATTTTCTTTGAACAATTCTTTCACATGGAATTGGAATTAGACTTTGAGAAAGATTAATTGAAGAGTTCAAGTTATCAGTGGGTCCCATTTTTGTGAAAGCTGCCATAGTTAGATCCAGATCTAGATCTAGATCATGATCATGATCTAGAATCTAGATTAGGTCTAGAAGATGAATCTTCTGAATCATACTCCATGAACTCTCTTGGTAATCAACCCTAATTTTTTGTCCCGATCAATAAGAACAGATCTAGAGTTTAGATCTAGCTCTGCTAGCTCTAGATAAATATTTTTTTCGAAGAAGATCGTCATTCACTCTCTAATATCTCGTCATTCTAGATCTAGATTCTATTAAAAACTAAATCATTGAATCATTCTCTCTCTGTTCAAGCTTCATAAGTTTGATCTAGACTAGAATCTATATCTAAGATCTAGTCTAGTCTAGATCTATACCTGGATGATGAAAATAAAAGATAACAACACATCCTTTTCGAAAATGTCATTGTTTAAAGTCTTAATTTCTTTCATTTATATGTATAGAGCCATACCAAAGTCACCTATCGAGTCATTCCAAGTAAAATCATCTGTTTGAATTTGGCGGCCATGTTTATTTTCATTTCAACTCGTCAACCATCAATTTCAACTCGATATTTATCAAGACCGTTCATCTCACGGGTGTATGGTATCGAAAACGATTTCACAGTAATGAAGGTACTGGTCGCAAAAAATGAAGCATGATATTGCACTGACATAAAAGTACCAGCCCCCACATCCACCCCTCTCTCTCTCTCTTTCTCTCTCCCCCCCCTTCTCTCTCTCTCTCTCTCTCTCTCTCTCTCTCTCTCTCTCTCTCTCTCTCTCTCTCTCTCTCTCTCTCTCTCTCTCTCTCTCTCACTCCTCCCCCTTCCGTGTGTGCGCTCGCCCTCTCTCTCTCTCTCTCTTTATATATATTTTTTAATTTTTTCCCGGCCTCCTAACTAGGTGACCCTTGTTGGCTTAGTATAAATACTTTGTGCATAATGATATAAGGAAATATATTATGTTTTAAAAGAAAAAGTAAGTCTGTTAAATTATTAAATCTTTAGCCTAACTAAACGTAAAATGATAAAAGATATTAATAATAATAATAACAAAAACCCAATAAAAAATGAAAAAAAAAATATACATACAAAAATAAAGAAACAGAAAATAAGAATTTAAAAATTGATAAATAAATAAATATGAAATATCTATATGTATGTATCAAGTCCATGGTATGTATATATATATATATATATATATATATATATATATATATATATATATATATATATATATATATATATATATATATGTGTGTGTGTGTGTGTGTATGTGTGTTTGTTTTGGATCATTTTGTAATCCTCAATGTTACATATTTTTCTATACAATAGCCTAATACTAGCAAAAAGTCTTAGCTTTGTACCTGATGAGAGGTTATGGTCAATATCGATATATATTAAGGAAAATAAAGGACCTAAGACAGTTTCATGGAAACAACCAAAAGCACTGGTTTGGGATTGGATTTTCACCTTCAACAATTACCTTTTGAGTGCGTTCCAAAAGAAACGAGTTGCTCCATTCAAGAAGAGAATTTGAATACCATGCCCATCCAATTTTATTAGTAATCCATTGTGATCTACTTTGTCAAAAGCCTTTGAGAAATCTAGGAGCAAATCATGCGTTTTGCTTCTTTGATTTAGAGAATTATTGAAATCATTTCATCATCATCAAAGCCTTTCACCCCTACCAGGGTATAGGTCACAGACTAGAGATTTCCATCGTTCCTTCCCCATGTGAGATCCTTCTTAGCTCACTCCAGTTGACAGCCAGCCTCTTCCAGTCCTCAAGTGTCCTGTGGTCTACCGTGTCGTCTTCCCTGCGGATTCCACTTCGATGCTTGTCTTGTTATATTTGAAACAGGCTTTCTCATAAAATGATCAATCCATCTTCATCGTCTTCTCCTCTCAAGAATGTTTTCAATGGTTTACATTCCTGTTCTTGTCCACAGTTCGTCATTTCTAACTCTGTCTTGTTCTCAAGATCCTTCGAAGACATCCGTTGACAAAGGAACTGAAATCATTTATTGTTGTAATAATTTGAGTTTCACAGCTTCACTTTTTGTCTAAATCCATGTTGGATATTGTAAGGATGATATGTTTATCTAGGTGATCCATTATGTTACTATGTTTCATGTGTTTTAATAGTTTATGAGTTACTGAAGTTAGAGAGACAGTTATGGATGTTTACTTGATATTATGTCCTCATATTATAATTATGCATATTTTTGTTACAATGTGCACTCGGTGCCTCATTTGTTGTCAGTTGGCATCAACTTTGTTCTTTATTTTCCTGTCGACGCTAGCAGTTAACGTTTGCCATCACACTTCTTTCCACGTCAGGTCCTTTCCATATTACAATTACAATGTATATTAGTTTCTCTGGCTAATATGTTCTGTCTTTTTAAATTCATTTTTGTAAAGTCTTGTGTTATTTTGTCTTGGTTTCTTTCTCTTTTCGTTCTTTTTCTCTAAGTGATACAGATACATTTCTATTTACTTAGAATTTAGAACATGAAAACGATTAAGTAGATCTAACCACTCAACATGAAATCCCTGATATAATCTACGCTCCAGCCTACTGTTATAACCGTGTTTGATGACGATAATCATGTACAAAATAGTATCGCTCGTAAATTGGCTCGATTTGTCACGTGAGCGGCTAAGTCACATGACCTTATTTATGCGGAAGTGACTAAAAATGTCACGCAAGGCCAAACGAACTGTATCGATCTTCCCATTAAAATCCAAGAAGTTATTATTTCCCTGATCATCGATCGTTAAACTATCGGGATGCTATGAGTTTTGCATAGATCTAGATCTATATGAAATGTCGCTGGACGAAAACTGACCGAATAGTTAAATCACATTCGGTCAGTATGGCAAAACTGAAGGAGAAAACCGGACAACCAGCGAGTGTTGTTGATTTTTTCGACTGGAATCAGTTTTCTAGTCTACAAAAATTGGCGACTATTGTACCGGGTGTGATTGCACTATCATGGTTCTTGTCGCTTTGGACCCTTCTCATTCTTTATTTATTGTGTGTAGCAGGGGCGTGGAAATTATCAAATAAAATAAGTGATCATGAGGCTGGTCCATTGTTAGCAGAGACTTTTATATTAAAATTGGAAGAAGCATACGTGTTGGTGTGTCACAGACTCAGCTATCTGAAAATGTGTTTCAGCACTGGTAACTTCAAGAACGCTGACAGTACACCTCTCCACCAACAAACAGAAGATTTAAACCCATTTTCAGTAAGTGGCTCTGAAAAACCGTCAGAAAGTACTTCATTCTCAACTGTAATCTCAGTACCTGTTGGATCAGAATTAAATTCATTGCAACTATTGATAATTCGAGACTTTGTGGAGTCGTGGTACTCAACGTTTTCATATAACAAACAGTTTTAAGAGAATCAAAATCCAAAATTCAGGAGAGTTGCGATAATGTGGCTGTTTCATTATCACATCAAAATCCACAGGTTCTTGTGACATCATTGCTGAAAATTGTTCGAGTTCATGTGACCATGTACATGAAAGCTAAATCAGTATTTGACACTCACCAAATACACCCGAAAACAAAAGTTCCAAAGGATTCAATCAAACGATATGCCTCTATGGAAGAATCATTTGAAAAACAGTATGGTTTTCATGAAGCCTTAGCAACAGACGAGACTGAACTTAATTATTTAAGGGGAATAATCTCAATGATTTTATTAAGTGCCTGCCCAAAGGCAACTACAGAGGAATTTGTACACGTACACTATTAGTTGAAATTATCACTAATAAAGGTGGTTTTGCCTTTAATGCACATGATGTCAGATCCAGACTGGCTCATGGAAAAGATTATTATACTAACATCAGAGGATAATGTATTTGACAATGGTGAAAACAATGAACAAAGTATTACAGAGTTAGAAGATTCAATGAGGTGTTCTTCTCAGGAAATTTCTATTTGTCATAAAAACAAAACTCCTTCTGAAGAAACCACAGGTATCATCGAGGAATTACTTTGTGGAGAGAGGATGACAGAAAAATAACGGAAGATGTCAAAGAGAAAGAGGAGCTTTACCATCATCAAAATCGTGAAGATGTTCAAAAGCAAACTCCTGAGGAACAGGACCCACTTGAAGACGTAGATATTGATACAACGCTATGTGCACAATCATCTGTTGAATCCTTACAAGATATGGTTTGCAGTGAATGTAAAAATGACAGCTCGAGTGAAACAAAATCTTTTGGACAAAGTATGCATGGAAACTCTTGGCAAAGGAGAACATGATGAAAGCAATAAAACTTTGACATCAAAATGTGGACGAGAATCACCAAGCAAGAGTGACCCCTGTGATAGAGATATATTTTCTGCTGAGTCAGAAATTTCAAAAAAATCTGTTCTTGAAAATGGACTGAATATGGAAAATGAAGTGTACAAACAGATTTTAGACAATGACAAACTGTCATCAGACATGGAAAATTCATTGCAAGATTCTCTATCTTCAGATCAAGACAAGTCCCTTGTTGACAGTAGTGATCAAAGTGATATCTTTGAGGCAAATCCTCAAAGAATCATTTCATATAAAAGTGTTTCACTCTCAGAATCTACGGCAAGTAGTCTCCCTATGACACCTGAGCCTACGTCCAGTTCATTTCCAAAATTCTCCTCCTTCAAAAATTTCCTGGTAGACTCCTTCAAGTCAAGTAATAAAAACTCTAATGTGGAAAAGCCCAAAACTTTGGAACTTTCTTTCAATAATATCACATCAGCTCTTAATCCATTATCAAAATCAAAACTTTCAAAATTGAACAAAGATCAGAGTTCATTAAATTCACATTACTGTAGTCCTCCCCTTGTTCTTGTTGACGGTAAGCCTGCTGAAAATCTTTCGTATGACAGAGATTCTCTTCGATCGTCTCATCCTTCAGTGTCTGATAATGGAACACCCTCTCCCAAGATTGACCCAGGAGTTTCCCCTGAGTTCTTTTACAGTATTCAACCATATCTTTCGAAATCATCATCTCATAGTGATCTCAGCGTTTCAAATCTTGAAGATTTTGGAAGAATCACCTGACATCACTCCATCTCCAACTGACATCACCAGTTTTGATATTGGAGTGGTTGGTGATCAGAAGCACAATCAAGATGGGAGGAAAGTGTTTGACCCTGATCATGATATGGCCAAATCAATGTCAGGGGATCAGAGAATATTTCAGGACATTTCAATACCTCAGGCCATGAAATGTCAAGAATATGGACGCTCCCTCTCAGTACTCTCTTTATGTTATTGAGGTAAGTTATTACATCTGCTTTTATAAAGTATTTGGGCATAATTCCACTCTTTCCTACCAAACATAGTGAAAATGAAGACATCCATCATAGTGATCTTTGGCTGTATGGATCTTTTTTGTGTTCAAGAAAAAGTGTATTTTCAAAGAAATCAATACAAGAAAATCAAAAATAAATATATATATATCAGAATTGTCTACTATTTAATTGAATTTCACTGGTGAATTATAGCATTAAATATAAGTACGAGGATATTATTGATTAAAATGTAATACACATGTTTTTTTACATCATATTCAGTGGACGCTGCATAATTCGACGTTGCATGAGTCGATTTTTATCTAAGTCTAAGTTAATGTTTTTTGACAGCCCACCCCTTCACATTGTTTAATTAATAAAACAAACTGTTCAAGTTTACATCGACTTAAGTTTAATAAGCCTTTTAAGTCAATCTTTTTCATGGTCCGCAGATGAAAATGAAAGAAAATACAATTGCACTACAAGTCAATGTTTCAATTTCAATGTTATCCATGGCTAGATCAATACAAATGTAGATCCACCTACTACCTGTATTAATGATTATTAAACGCTCCTCCACTTGTCCTCACTCTACCTCACAAGATTCAATAAAAGCACAAGTTACTAAAATCCGCTCAGGTGTTGATATAGGGTTGGCCATATGGCCTGTTGTCTGTCTTTCTTTTCTCCTTGTCTAGTCCTAGTCAATCGTACCCAGTTGCGACTGTGCTGGTCAGAGTGAAAGCAGGCGGGTAGGGGAGGTTGGTGGCGGCCACGATAACTATGAAATATAATAGTATTATTATCATGTGGGTCTACATCGTATTGTCAGCATTGAGATACAGTGACTATTGCAACTCATGAGAGAGAGAGAAAAGGGAGGGGAGGAGGGGGGGGTTAGAAGAAGGTGGAGGTGCCAGGAATTTTACTCATTTCTTACCCAACCAGTGTGTACCGGCCATCAGTATTAATATTATTTGTAGGTATAATATATCTCTGAAGCATTTGTGAAACAGGCCATTGATTTAAAATTGAAGCCAGAGATTTAAGCGCACACGCGGTCTTACTCTTACTACATCCTACATAGTATTTAATACTAACTCCATCATTGCCACTTGGAATTGAATTCTACCTCTGTGCTCAATCACTCGAGCAAGAAAAATACGCAAAAACAACAAAAAATGCATGTGAACACACATCAGCGGTCAGTAATTAGTAATAATACCCAAGACCATGATGATGAAAATCCTGTCAGGGGAGGAAACTGAGCAATTGCTCAAGTCGATTTTTTTACACGTTGATCTTTTTTCATCATAGGTCCCTTGAACATCGACTTTTATGTGGTATCCATTGTATAATATATTTTTGATGCATACACTTACTATTATTTATTATTATAGAGTGTGCATGTCCTAGATCTTTTTATCTCTTAGTCCACTCAGGATTATTGTTGTGTTTGAATTAATTTATTCATACTTACTGTAAAGCAATGATAGATGCATTTATTTCTCTCAGTATGATGCTCTGTATTTCAACGAGGAAGGAAAATGTGTGCTAAAATCAGGAGTAGTTAAAAGACGACATCGGGAATTCACTAATCTTCAGTCTCGGCTTGAGTCCCATCCTTCATTCAAAAAGCATCTGAAAAGTGAGAGATTTTAAGAGATCTAAAATTTTGATGCCATTATGTAACCTTGTATTGATTGTTAGGTTTAAGAAGGAAAATTCAAGATTTTTGCCTGTTTTAAATTAATATTATATAAATTTAATAAATATCACCATAACAAGGAAGCAAAATTTGAGCTTTTACATAAATTTTTTATGTTGTGAACATCCAATATATATTTAAACATTTTATTCCAATCTTAACCCTTTTTCGTTCATCTTTTGTGATTGTTGAAAAGTACCTTTTAAAATCATTGCTTACAAATTGTGTCCGTACAGATTTTTTTGACTTTTAAAAAAATTACATTAAACAAACATTCTTCTTTTTAATACTTTTTATCTTTCAAAGATATTCGTGGACCTCGCCGATGGGCCATTCTCCCTTTCAAGTCAATGGAACAGGAAACTGTTGAATCACGACGACAGCTTTTGCAGAAATATCTACAGGTGGTTCTTTACATGTGATAGATTATTGGTCATTGTTAATGTTAACATGTCTGATTAGGAAGTCAGAGGTTAAGGGTCTCTCTTGAATGTATGGATTGTCCAATAAGATCACTCTTTTGAAAATCAAGTATATATATATATATATATATATATATATATATATATATATATATATATATATATATATATATATATATATATAAAAATATAAGAAAAAAATATTGATAACTCAATGATCAAATTTATTAACAGCTTTCTTTTTGTCTTCTGAATATATTATATATATAATAAAGTATACTTTTCAAAACAAAATTATGTTTGATATTTACTTTTTAAATGCGTCATGTGAAAGATTTTTTGAAGAGAGAAGCACAGCCTTAAATTGATCTTCTACTACTTCTACAGCTATGGGTACTTTGCCATTGAGAGGATTTAAATGATATTTTTCTTACAATTTCTGCAACTGGACAGCTTTTTTCTGCTCATGGTTGAAACAATTAGTAAAATTTATATTATTTTTGCATCAAACTGTATTTTGCTTTTTCAGGATTTGATTTCAATAGAGGCAATTTGCAATGGTCCAGACATACGTGAGTTTTGGCCTATGAAGGAGATTCCCATATCGCCTTTGTGAAGAAGTCGGAGATATCAGTGCCACGTATTGATAAGGTTAGTTTGACTGAGATAACATGAGGAGGAAAGAAGAGTGGAATAGTTGACATCTTTGTTTGTCAGTAAGGGTAGGAGTAGGAAAGAAGAGTGGAATTTTTTACACCTTTGTGTGTCAATAAGGAGAGGAAGGAAGAGTGAAGTTGTAAATACCTTTGTATGTTAGTATTGTTAGTAAGGGGGAGGAAGGAAGAGTGGAACTGTTGGTATCTTTGTATGTCAGTAACGGGAGGGAAGAAGAGTGGAATTGTTGGTACTTTTCTATGTCAATAAGGAAAGGAAGGAAGAGTGGAATTATTAACACGTTTGTATGTCGGTAAGGAGAAGAATGTAGAGTGGAATTGTTGACACCTTTGTATGTCAATAAAGAAAGGAATGAAGAATGGAATTGTTGATACGTTTGTATGTCTGTAAGGAGAGGAACGAGGAGTGGAATTGTTAACACGTTTGTATGTCAGTAAGGAGAGGAAAGAAGAGTGGAATTGTTGGCACTTTTGTACATGTCAATAAGGCAAGGAACGAAGAGTGGAATTGTTGACACGTTTGTATGTCAGTAAGGAGAGAAACGAAGAGTGAAATTGTTGACACGTTTGTATGTCAGTAAGGAGAGGAAAGAAGAGTGGAATTGTTGACACTTGTGTGTGTCAGTAAGGAAAGGAACGAAGAGTGGAATTGTAGACACTTTTGTGTGACAGTAAGGGAAGAAAAGAAGAGTGGAATTGTACACCTTTGTGTGTCAGTATTGGGAGGAAAGAAGAGTGGAATTGTTGACACCTTTGTGTGTCAGTATTGGGAGAAAAGAAGAGTGGAATTGTTGACACCTTTGTGTGTCAGTATTGGGAGGAAAGAAGAGTGGAATTGTTGACACCGTTGTGTGACAGTAAGGGGAGAAAGAAAGTGGAATTGTTGACACCTTTGTGTGTCAGTATGGGGGAGAAAGAAGAGTGGAATTGTTGACACCTTTGTATGTCAGTATGGGGAGGAAAGAAGAGTGGAATTGTTGACACCTTTGTATGTCAGTATGGGGAGGGAAAGAAGAGTGGAATTGTTGACACCTTTGTGTGTCAGTATTGGGAGGAAAGAAGAGTGGAATTGTTGACACCTTTGTATGTTAGTAAAGGGAGGAAGGAAAAGTGGAGCTGTGGACACATTTGTATGTCAGTAAAGGGAGTAAGGAAGTGGAGTGTTGACACTTTTGTATGTTAGTGAGGGAGGAAGGAAAGGAATTGTTGGCACCTTTGTATGTTAATAAGGGGAAGGAATGAAGAGTGGAATTGTAGACACCTTTGTATGTCAGTAAGGAGAGGAAAGAAGTGTGGAATTGTTGGCACCTTTGTGTGTCAGTAAGGAGAGGAAAGAAGTGTGGAATTGTTGGCACCTTTGTGTGTCAGTAAGGAGAGGAAAGAAGTGTGGAAGTTGGCACCTTTGTGTGTCAGTGTCAGTAAGCGGAAGGGGGGAAGAGTGGGTATGTTGCCAGATTTGTATGTTAATGACACAAAGAACAGAATTGTAGACACCTTTGTATGTCAGTAAGGGGAGGAACGAAGAGTGGAAATTGTTGACACCTTTGTGTGTCAGTAAGAGGAGGAAAGAAGAGTGGAGTTGTAGTCAGCTTTGTGTGTCAGTAAAAGGAGGAACGCAGAGCGGAAGTTGTTGACACCTTTGTATGTCATTGTGGGAAGGAAAGAGTGAAATTGTTGACACCTTTGTATGTCATTATGGGAAGGAAGGAAGAGTGAAATTGTTGACACCTTTATATGTCATTATGGAAAGGAAGGAAGAGCGGAGTTGTTGACACTTTTGTATGTCAGTAAAGGGAAGAGTGGCATTGTTGGCACTTTTATATGTCAGTAAAGGGATGAAGGAAGAGTGGAATTGTTGACACTTTTATGTCAGTAAAGGTTTGAAGGAAGAGTGGAATTGTTGACACTTTTATATGTCAGTAAAGGGATGAAGGAAGAGTGGAATTGTTGACACTTTTATATGTCAGTAAAGGGGGTGAAGGAAGAGTGGAATTGTTGACACTTTTATATGTCAGTAAAGGGGTGAAGGAAGAGCGGAGTTGTTGACACCTTTGTATGTCAGTAAGGAGAGGTAAGAAGAGTGGAATTGTTGGCAACTTTGTATGTCAGTAAGGGGAGGGAAGTAGAGTGGAATTGTTGCCACCTTTGTATGTCAATAAGGGGAAGGAACAAAGAGTGGAATTGTAATTTGTAGACACCTTTGTATGTCAGTAAGGGGGAGGAAAGGAGAGCGAAATTGTTGGCACCTATGTATGTCAGTCAGGGAAGGAAAAAAGAGTGAAATTGTTGGCACCTTTGTATGTCGGTAAGGGGAGGAAAGAAGAGTGAAGTTGTTGACATCTTTGTTTGTCAGTATGGTCATTAAGAGGAGGAAAAAAAGAGTGGAATTGTAGACACCTTTGTGTGTCAGTGAGGGGAAGAAGGAAAAGAGTGGAATTCTAGACACCTTTGTGTTCAGTAAGGGGAGGGAGGAAGAGTGGAATTGCTGGCACCTTTGTATGTCAGTAAGGGAGGAAGGAAGAATTGAGTTGTTGACAGCTTTGTTTGTCTGTAAGGGGAGGAAAGAAGAGTGGAATTTTTGACACCTTGGTGTGTCAGTAAGTTGAGTAAGGGGAGGGAGGAAGAGGGGATTTGTTGGCACCTTTGTGGGCCAGTAAGGGGAGGAAGGAAGGGTGGAATTGTTGAAATATTTGCCAGTCAGTAAGCAGAGGAAAGAAGAGTGGAATTGTAGACATCTTTGTACGTCCGTAAGGGGAGGAAGGAAGATTGGAATTGTTGGCACCCTTGTGTGTCAGTAAGGAGAGGAACAAAGAGTGGAATTGTTGACACCTTTATATGTTAGTAAGGAGAGGAACGAAGAGTGGAATTGTAGACACCTTTGTATGTTAGTAAGGAGAGAAGAAGAGTGGAATTGTAGACACCTTTGTATGTTAGTAAGGAGAGGAACGAAGAGTGGAATTGTAGACACCTTTGTATGTTAGTAAGGAGAGGAACGAAGAGTGGAATTGTAGACACCTTCGTGTGTCAGTAAGGGGAAGAAGGAAGGGTGGAATTGTTGGCACCTTTGTATGTCAGTAAAGAGAGGAAATAAGAGTGGAATTGTAGACACCTTTGTAGATTTAATTTGATTTGATTTACCCACATCCACAACTGAGGTGATTTCAGTGTTTTTGGTAGGATTTTCAATTTCTTATGGACTGCCCTGTAAGCAGCCAAGAGATCTTTAACGTCTGCAAAGTGTTGTGATCTGCACAAAGACCTTTTATGGTCCGTCTCCAATGGGACTAGGTGTCATCCCACCTACCTGGACGAGGGGAGTAGATTTTACTAAAAACAACTTGAGAAAAAATTTTCAATCGTCGATGGAGCTCGAACCCACCACCCTTCAGTTGAGAGGTCGACACCTTGCCTCTGGACTGCTGAGTATGTCATTGAGGAAAGAATGAAGATTGGAATAGTGAGCGCCTTTGTGTGTCTGTCACAGTTACCCATGTCATTGACTAAATAAGTCGTACAAAGATGATTCTGTTTGATTTTGTTTTAAAAGCTACTTAAAAGCTATTCAAATAGAGACAGAGGGGTATTTTTACTTAAGTCTGGCTTTGCACACCTTTGCCTGTACAGTTTGTTATAATTATAAATTTCCTATTGTAGCCCTGCCATGCAATCAGCACGCATGATGGGTAAAATTGGGAAAGACACTTAAATAAAACATGCATTTTCCCCATCGACCCAGATGCAAATGGGTACAAGCACTAGCTTGGGAATAAAAACGTGCATCAGACTAACATCTTGTCCAGGAGGTGATTGTTAACACCTGTTCCTTTACACGTTATAGAAACCAGGATAATTTCCGCCTCTATAGGGCCGTAATGGTGTTGAAGGAACTTGACTACTTTATTTCTTTCCAAGCACCTACCACCCAATGGCTGTGTACTCACATCACGATATAATAGTCTATATCCAGGTTTTCTACCTCCTTAGTTCTCCGTCTAAGGCTGTGGCATTTTCTTGTCGTTTTTCAGATGTTAATGAGAGGTGTATCAGGTGTTGTGGATAAACTCAAGTCAATACCGAACATTCCTTCTGAAGTAATGTCAGGACTGATAAATAAAGAACCTGCAGAATATAAAATTAGTCGCCTGGTGAGCCTTGTTGATGAAGACGCCATAGAAGTCAAGACATCTCATGATCGACAGGAGGTCAGTTCTTGTGTCTGTTTTTCTATTTGTAGTTTTTTTTTTTTCCAGCTCACATTTTCTCAAGATGTCAGTTGTTTTTCTTTGATTTACGTGTTCTCTTGTTATGTATTGATTTGTTTTTCTGTGCATTTGATCTGTTAATGAGGTTGAAAAAACATGTAATTATTCAACCAGACAATGTATTATAAACTTGGCAGAGCTGAAACCCCCCCCCCCCCCCCCCTGAACCCCCCCCCCAGTATTTTCATGACTAAGACTGACAATAACGTTATATCATTATCAATGATGAAGGTCTGGTACATCACAATAGACATGTGATAGGAGTTTACGTATCTTCTGATCAGCTCATAGTATTCCCTGTACAACGCGTAAAGGACAACTTTTGTGCAATATGTTTCATTCATTCCTAATGGTTTGAATATCTCTCTTAAAGATTATGTTCTTGAATATTTTCATGTGATTAAAAAAAAGATCAGCAAAGTTGCATAGCTGCCATTTAGTATGTAAAAATTGTATTTGATACTTTTTCTTGGCTTTGAGCCCATAAATCTGTATTTACCTTGAAATGTATGTATTTGAGGGTTAACTATATTGTGTTTTTAAATAAACCCTAAGTTAATGGCAGAAACTGAGAGAGATTGGGATGAAAGTTCGGAGATGCCATTCTAAGTTTGCAAGATGGCTGTCGCACTTCGCCAGGAAGGCCCGCGGTCGGTAGACTTTTTTGTTATTTTCCGTAAAGGTGGTTATTTCAAGTTAAATTGTCAACACTCTCTGGAATATTACGGATCATTGTGTAAGTTAGAATTGGATTGCGCTGTGAGAGTCTGTTTTTATATTTGAAAATATTGGCTGTTATGATGTTGTGGTGTTGTGATGTCATCGGTTGTGAGTTTGTTATCATGAGGATGAGACTGTTTTAAGTCCTGACTAGCCCAAGTTTTTGTGTTCATGACACTGTACTCGTAGGAAAGATATTTCATTCTGCTTTTCTCACTTGATGCAGGAATGAATGAGCACGCAGCCACAGACAGAGAACGGGTTTGTTAAATTGTTTGTATGAAATAAGCACCTAAGAGGTCACTGTACTGTATACTTCCCAAGGAATTGAGGACTTTAAATGAAATGCCTACTGGGGAATAAATGATGTAAAGTAGGTGAGCCTGCATGTGTGCAGGGATACAGAGTATAAATCTGTGTTCATCTTGAGGTGCTTGATAAGTGACTGAAATAATTTATATTGGCCTTTCTATCATGTTTTCCAGATTGACTCGAGTGGCAGTATACTGAATTTAGTTTGTCAGCAACTGGCATTCGATTATGACAACGGTGTAGATGATGACAACGATGATCTTTTCGATGTATCATATGCCATCAAAGACTTCAAAGTAAGTGTTTGTCTTGTAGTAAAATCCTTGAATGAAGAATATTATATAGACAAGTTGAGGTAGAAGCGGCATTGGTGGCCGAGGGGTTAGGCTGCCGGATGGGATCATGAGGTCTAGGGTTCGAAACCTAGCAAAGCTAGGTCCGCCGTTGTGTTCCTTGGGAAAGATACTTAACACACAATTGCCACTAGCTTGGGTGTAAAAACCTGTGTCAGATTAGCGGCGTGTCCAGGAGGTGATTATTATCACCTGTTCCGCTTCACACTATTGAAGCCGGGATAAGCTCTGGCTCTATGGGTCGTTACGGCCTTGAAGGAATTTTAATTTTTTTATTTTTGCTTAGGTAGGGGTAGAAAGAGAAAGACAAAGAGAAGGGAGGGAGGGTAGGTGGCAATGGGAGGACATAAAAAGACAAAAGAGTTTGAGCACAATATTTGTTCATTACTGATTCATATACAAATTACAAATGAAACAAATGTTTTGATCCATTGACTATTCCCTTCTTGTCTTTTGTTAACATATTGTTATAAATAGTTTAACCATAAGGATTGTATTCTTTAAGTGTGTTTTGATCTCGTGGTATGTTGCCGCTAAATGTTTTAGAGACATTCTTTCTCAATAATTTTGTTTTGTCTGCGTCTTTGAGTGAGTATATTTCTCTCATGAGGAGGAAAAAAAATCGTTTTTAATCTTTAGAGTGAGGAAAGAACACAGGAGACATACAGACAGGAAGTGGACAAACTTTTATCCAGTCTGCCTAACAGTTCGAGCGATGGAGAAAGAAATGAAACTGAAGGTGGGACATTGCTATTATTATTTATTTTCCCTAAAGTTCCTTCAACACCATGATGATCCTTAGAGCCAGAGCGTATCCCAGTTTCTATATTATGAAGTGGAACTGAAGATAATGCATTGCACTCCTGGAAGGAATCCTAATATGTTGCAGGTTTTTCTTCCAAGCTGATGCTGGTATCCATTTTCACGTCAGAATCTGGAAATGCATGTTAAGTGTCTTTCCCAAGCAATACGATATCGGACCTAGCATTGCCAGGATTCAAACCCAAGACCACATAATCTTATGTCTGGCAGTCTAATCACTGCCACCGACACCACTGCTAAGAACAGAAGCTATGCGCAGAGTTGTTCATTTAAACCCTAGCTTGGAACGGTTTCCCAAAGCTCACACGGTTGTGATTCCTGCATCTTATGTGATGCCACTCTCAGGCTAAAGTCACTCCTTTTGATTCCTAACCGATATCATCTGACTGACACCGGATCTCCTGTAGTGTATGAAACAGATATCGTTTCAGTGTATGAAACACACCTCTTTATAGTGTATGAAACTAATATCTTTTTAGTGTATCCAACACACCTCTTTTTAGTGTATGAAACACATCTCTAAATAGTTTATGAAGCAGATCTCCTTTCAGTGTATTAAACACATCTCTTTTTAGTGTTTGGAACACATCTGCTTTTAGTGTATGAAATACATATCTTTATAGTTTATAAAGCAGATCTCTTTTAAGTGTATGAAGCACGTCTTTCTTTAGTGTATGAAACACTTCTCTTTTTAGTGTATGAAACTCATCCCTTTTTAGTGTATGAAGCTCATCTCTTTATAGTGTATGAAACACATCTCTTTCTTATGTATAAAATACATCTCTTTTAAGTGTATGAAACACACCTCGTTTTAGTGTATGAAACACATCTCTTTTAAGTGTATGAAACACATCTCTCTTTAGTGTATGAAATTGGCATCGATAATGGTTTCGTTTTGTCATTTTACTATTTTCTTTCAAGGATTGTACTTGTTATCAAGTAAATTAAGAAATTGTGTGTTTTTTACACATTGAAATAAGTTATATTTGCCCTCATTAAATTTTGTTAGCATTTTCAAATATACGCTTTTTTTCTCCAAATTTTCCTCTTTTTGGCAAGCAATCTCCCACTTTTTCTGATCATGGAGTTGGCGGCTCTGCATCATGCTTTCTAAAAGCCTCAGGTGACTGAGAGTTGGTCACCTGTCATTTGTAAACATGTTTTAATTTCTGAAATAAAAAAAGCCCCAACAATTTAGAACCCACCCCAAAACAAAGGAACAAGTAAAGAATGATTTCATTTTATCTCTGTGTCTCAATTTCATCCTCCGACAGAAGAGACACAAAGCCAGACTTCAAATATAAGTCCTGTGTTGTTTGAGCTTCTAGTACAAGGTCTGCAAAGACGAAACCACTGGATGTGTCAGGAGCAGGCGGTAAAGCTCCTCCAGGCATTTTTTGGCAAAGCTCTCAACAGGTGGGTTAAAACCCTAAAGTGAAAGTTCAATCTTTGACAGTTTAAGCTTTCGTTTTTTCCCCCCTTAGGCTTGTTTTGAAAAAAGATGTAATTCTAAACTATAGTAGGAGATCCATAATTTTCTCACCTACTTCAAATATCCAATGATAACTGTTATGGTTTGAACTTAGGCAGTGAGAGAGCTCAACATATCATTTAAGAAAAAAGAATTAAAATCCTCAATGGATTTATTTAAATGCAATGCATTACTGTTGTTGTTATTTTTCTTCTTCTTCTTCTTCTTCTTCTTCTTCTTCTTCTTCTTCTTCTTCTTCTTCTTCTTCTTCTTCTTCTTCTTCTTCTTCTTCTTCTTCTTCTTCTTCTTCTTCTTCTTCTTCTTCTTCTTCTTCTTCTTCTTCTCTTTTATTCTTCTTATTATATTATTATTATTATTATTATTATTATTATTATTATTATTATTATTATTATTATTATTATTATTATTATTATTAATAGTGTTATTATTATTATTATTATTATTATTAGTAGTAGTAGTAGTAGTAGTAGTACAGTAGTGACTGCCTAAATGCACACCGCCTTAATGCCCGTTTCGCCTAAATGCCCGCAATCTCAGTGAAACAAAATTTTTATTTATAAATTGGCCCTCTAAATGTATCAAAACCAACATTTGCGCCGCAATGCCCAGTCTTGATGGCAACTGCAGGTATCATTTTCTCCAAAATATCATAGAATTCGTCTGTAATTAATTAAAAATTCTTTTTTTATCAAAAGAAAAGGGCTTTTATGCACGTCAACCATGTGTCACGTTTTGTAACCACCCTTCGTTACCTATCGTTGTTATGTAATAAAAGATGACCAGTCTTCTCTTCATAATTTCACCCACTGTACAGCACAGCCTTTGTTCCATTAGATCACTGGTTTGTCACTGGGCAATTAGAATTGATGTCTTTGGACTCCGCCAACAGCTCTTTCTTGATGTCATAAGTTGCATGCAATCACCTGACGTTTTTAATAAACCGGGCACGCATCACGATCGAGGAACAAGGTGTAAACAGTTTTATTGCCCCCTGTCTTGCATTGGCTGTATCCATCGTTCCTTCGGGTCTTCGTGGCGAGCAAGGCGGGTTGCCTGCACGCTCATCACCTCAGTGCTAAAGTGATAAATGGAATCCAGATGTCTCTGTTTCTCGCATTACTTTCTTTCTTTATCAGTTCCCATTCTCCCTTTCGGTGTATGGGTTCAGATGCCCGAGATGATCTTTCTCCAGGATGCCTTGTCCTGGCATTTCCTGTTTCCTTCCAAAAAAGTTAAATTTC
This sequence comes from Doris montereyensis, assembly GCA_037039925.1. NCBI lineage: Eukaryota > Metazoa > Mollusca > Gastropoda > Nudibranchia > Dorididae > Doris > Doris montereyensis. The sequence goes on along the minus strand of JAXRKP010000694.1, from coordinate 53,241 downwards.
TATGCTTCAATGCCTCTATTATATCTTTTTCCCCACTTTCTCCGAGGTCTGCCTTTTGGTCTTTTACCTTGGGCTTTAGAGCATTGTATACTGATTTAGCTATTCTATTGTCATTCATTCTGTTTCCATGCCCAAACCATCTCAATTGATTTGTTTCTATCTTAGTTTTTATGCCATCTGCTTGTAAATTTCTGCACAATAGTGGATTAACTCCCTTGGTTGACCCCCCCCCCCCAATTCCCCACCCTAAAATTGGTGCCCCTGACCTACTTTCGCCTAATGGCCTGTTTCGCCTAAATGCTTGTTTTCTCTGCTTCCCAAGCACGCGGACATTAAGGTGGTCACTACTGTATCATTTTTTTGTTATTATTATTATTATTATTATTATTATTATTATTATTATTATTATTATTAATATTATTATTATTAATATTAATATTATTTTTATTATCATTATTATTATTATCATAACTGAATCCTCTCACAAGTTTTATTAATATTGCTGATTTGCTCGATTTTTCTCCTTTCCTTCACTCAAATCTCGATCTAACAGCTTTATCGACACCTCCATCAAAGAGTTGACCTCTGACCCGCAGCTTGTCATCTATCTTCGTTTATTGAGAGAGACCATCTGGCCACAGGGTAAACTCTGGTCCAACTCAGAGCCTTCGAAAACGGATGAGGAAAAGGCAGCCACACGAGAAAGGGCCAAGAAATGCTTGGTGAAGTTCTTCCCATGTAAGCTTTCTTTATTGACATTTTTTTCTTTCTTTTTACTTTTAGAGATACCGTTTCTACTATTATTGTCATCTGTAATTGTTATCACAGTATTAAAAGTATTGTACTATGGTATATGGTATTGGTTTTTGTATACAGCTTTATTCTTACTTGTCTTTCATCATTCAAAGACAATAAGTTTCATTTTGTGACTTTTTTTTGTTATTGTTTACAAGAACAGTGTGTAAGATCTCTATCTTTATCATGCTAAAACATGAACCCGTCACTCCAAAATCTTGTCATAAACAACTTGCAGAAGTGCGTGCGAAACGTTAAATAATCACAAATTACATCCTGCTGTTGAAATAAGAGAGGAAATAACATGACCTGATGACATTGTGCTTGTCACATCCTTTCTTTCATCTAGTAGTAGTAATAGTAGAAGTAGTAGTGCTCGCACAATATTGACAACCACCACCATCCCCACTCCATCCGTCAAATTCGTCAACTTTTCCTCCACCTCTGGTTCATCCCCTGTACCCACCCTCTTACATTCACAAACCACTAGTAGTAGTGGTAATGTAACAGTCTACACTGCTTGACCACTCACTGGCGTTTGATGTCAACGTCCCTGCTACCTCCCATTCATCTCCTTTACCCGACTTTCTGGTTTGTAGCAGCATGGTAGTTGACACTACCGTTGGTCAACATGACTTTGATGTAATAATCGTCCGTCGAAGGCAATGTGAGTCCCTCCCGCTCGAGACAAAAATTCACATATTTATCGTCTTGCTAAGCAACGAGAACAAAAAATGACTCTTACCATAGTGACTATGCCCTGAAAGAAAATGTGAAAGAATGCAAGACGAAGATGAGAGAAGCAAGAAAAAAAAGACTTGAAGAACTTACAAAAAATAGAAGGAAAACCATCCTATGGCGCTAGGATTGTTTAGAAGGCCGTTTTTGGTTAGAAGTTTCACCTTTTCTGCTATTTTTGCTTTTTTTCTCAAAACTGCATTTTTTATTATTTAGGTCCATTTATTTCAGACACAAATCATCATATTTCATTCAAATTTCATAATCTTATGTCAGCTTTTCATGACTTCAGTTTGTCAAGGGCGTTTTTATTTTCTTGGAAATTTTTGTCAGAAGATTTACTTGGCCTATTTCTTCATATTTGGCCATATATTTTCATCTCATTCTTTTATATGTTTTCAGGGATTTTGCAGAAATTTGTTGGAGAAGACGATTTTGACGCCATGCTTGAGGTTTACATCAGCTGCCTTCATTACCCCAAACTCAACAGGTTTGTTCTGTCTATCTTGAATTGTTTGTCATGGCTTTGTTGTTCATTACTTCTACAACTTCTTGACCTCGTAATAAATGTTTTCATCTTCTCAAACTGTGGCCTAATCCTGTTGAAAAGCTTGCGTAACAGTCTTAAAGAGACTTCAAGTCTTCCTTCAAAAGGATGTCATTCATTAATGAATGTTATAGATAATGTTTTGGCATCATGTTTTATTGAACATTATTTCTTATGTCATTTTGTCTATTGGTTTAGTGTAATTTTAAATCCTAGAGGTCGTTAATTATAGTATATTTCTAGATCATATTTCAATTTTGAAATGTATTTTAATCGTGCTCCTTTATTGCCTTAAGAGTGTAAAGTGCCCTGAAACTAAGAGGTGAATGGCACTATATAAATCTGTTTATTATCATTATTATCTTGTAAAGATTTTACACGTAGAACTCACTGAGTTTTGTATGGAAGTAAATGTAGACTGTTTGAAATTTTAAAAATGCAATGGTCAGGCTTTGTCTATAGCCAGCACATGTTTGCCCATGGTGGAGGGAGAGAGAGGAAAAACGTGTTGAATGTCTCGCCCTGAAACTAATACCATACAAAGTAAGATGCAATTGTCAGTCAACCTTGCAACTACTGAACCACACAGATTAATGTTTGAATTGCAAATTACATAAGAGTGAAAAAAAATTCTACCATTTAAGTTACAAATGGATAATTTGTATGTAAACAGTGTGAAATCATCCTTGTACGACTAATCTGGCTGACAGATGTTTTAAGCAGGCAAGTCTATTCTTGTTTCACGGTAGAAGTGAATATTATTTTCTTATGTAATATTCATTCGCAGACACCTTCTGTACCATTTGTTGGATTTCCTTGTGGAGCAACTGTTCCCAGAAGCCACCAGCTGTGAGAATCTTCAGATGCTGCTTTTCTCCAACACATCTTCAGACAGCAACCTGTAGATTCCCACAATGCTATGGAGCAAAGAGAAAGACAAGTTTTTGTTTTTTCTGAATACATCTATTTATTTATTTATTGATTTATTTTATTTAGCCTTTTTTTTCTTAAAACAAAATCAACTAAAGTTCATGTTTGTTGAAGGTGATTATAATTCGGTTCTGTGATGTACAATTTGTACATAACGTTGTTTTTGTTGCTGTTGTTGTTTGTTGTCTTTTAAAAAAATTCAAAACATTGATGCCTATGATTCGTTTTCATTTAACTCAAGTCTTTATGATGTGAGTGGCATCGATGGCTGAGCGGGTAGGCTGCTGGACTGGGGATCATGGGGTCCCCAGTTCGAATCCTAGCAAAGCCAGGTCCGAAGTTGTGTTCCTTGGCAAAGACACTTAACAAGCATTTTCCGCACACTACCTAGGTGCAAATCACTAGCTTGGGAGTAAAAACCTGCGCCAGACTAGCGATTTTGTCACTTGCTCTGCTTCACGCTATAGAAACCAGGATAAAAGCTCCGACTCTATAGGCTTTAAGGGCCTTGAAGGAACTTTACTTTACGATGTAAACTTACTTAAAATGGTATTTTCTAATCTTAGGTCACTATGTTCACAAAAGATGTCTGTTTGATGTTCGTGTGGATGTGTGTATGTGTATGGTATCTGTGGGCTTGTTTCCATTATTTTCTGTACAGTTCAACATTTTCATCTGAAAAGGAGACTGGATTAAATTTTATCACAAATGAAAAATGTGATTTACCTCTGGAGCAGTACTAGCACTTTCCCGTAGTTCATTTTGTCATGACATTTGGAAAGAGTGTGTGTGTTTTGTATGATGCCTAGAAATCCTTTACAGAGAGATGTAATCTGATTAATTTTGTTTCTTTTCATAATTTTGTTGACCTATATTGTTTTGCAGTATTCATTTGTTTGTTCATTCCTTCTGTCGACTTGATGATTAAAACTACAAAATTGTTGATAAATTGAGATTTGTACAACTATATTGATTATTCTCTTACGTTTCCTTAACTTGATGACATAGTGCCAAGAGTATTTACAATTCTGGCTGATGAACTTCCTGCTAGTCAATGAGGGTTTCTTTCTTTCTTTTTTCTCCTCTTTTTTTCTTTTTTTCTTTCAAGAGTGCAACAGATCGGGATGGGGGGACTAATTTAATTTATGCATTTAAGTTTTGTTGTTGTTGTTAGTTTTGTTCTTTTCTCTTTACTTGAGGTGAAAACAATAGTAGTTATTTAGCTTTAGAAACAACTTGATCTAGGGTTATATCTTGTTGACTCAGCCTAGGGACTTTGACCACTTTTGAAAAATTCACAGATCAGAAAGTGACGAGAATAATTTTTGTTGATTCCTATGAAAGAAAAGTGCTATTTTCATTCTATATGACTGTGTTTCATTTCATTCAACATATTCCCTAGATTGAAAAGGAATTTTATTCCAACAGTAGTGACGTTAGGCCTAGAATATAGCGGGAGATATACCAATGATTGATGTCACCGTTTAAGTTTAGTGAGTTAAGAATTTTTTATTTTTTTTAATCTCTGGTTGTGTTATGATTGTTATTTATTAAGTTTTTTTAAAAATTGACCAACTAATCATATTGCTTGTTTGAGTACTTAAATACACTTTTATAAATCATGCTGTGAAAATAACCGCAAAACCACAACTGTCTCTCATTTAGTTTTTTAGTTCTTCAATGCTGTCAGAAAATGGCTGTCACATTCATGACCTTGTGCAATAATACTGACATCATGACTAAAGTAAGATTTAGATTTTTTGTTTGATTTTCTTATTATTTCTGTTCAACATGATTGGTTTTTATTTACATCTTTGCCATTCATCAATATTAGACATGTACTTACAAGAAGATTTTAAAAAATAAAAAAGATACCATTTTATGTTCATCAACTTTATTGAATGTAAATAATTTTTTTTAAAAGCCGAGAGATGGTTATTTGAGATATGAATTTAAAACATGCAACACTTGTATAGATGGCAAATGTAATGATTTTATAATTTTGTTTCCTTTTTTCTTCTTCTAAGAACACATTCCTTTAAAGTAATGTCAAGATAATATTAACTTCAGCATGTTTTCCTGTTATGCCTTCACGTAAGAAATCGACCACAAGATTTGAAAACTTTGCAGGCAATTGTCATGCTATCTGGTATGAACTTCCATTTCTTTTATTATTGAATTGTTCCATCGACATCATTTGAAGTATTTTTTAAAAGCACAATCACAATCTCCAGTCATCCAATTTTTTACCTTGCACTTTTTATAATGACAGCAGCTTAAATAATTCAATCTTACTACTCCTTACATCTTATTTCAATGCAGCGAAAAGCATGATTTTAGCCGTATAACTTTTATTAACTCTTGTAAGAATCCAGTCAGAGAACATGTCTGTCTGCCTTATAATGCCGGCCTCTTGAAACTTGTATAAATGAGATCATAGGTGCCGTCGATTCAGCATGTTCTTCACAATCAGGGCATGTTAGATTGTAGGTACTTGCTAATTGTATTATTTGCAATTCCTTTGCCTGTCATGACCGAAACAAGGCTCATAGCCCTTGTAACATTTTGTACACGCCATGAATTTACTCTTGATAACGGGACAATTTCTTTTAAGAGCTTTTGCTGTTAAAACAAGCCTGTTTTACTGTTGTAAACTGCAGCTCAGCTAATTTCAAAATCTTTTCTACTGAAGGAGCTGGGCTTTTTTCTTACGGGTTCTCTTTCAGAGTTCTTTGGTGATGGAGATTTGGATACTGTCATATCAAAGAAATGTAATTTTATTGCACATTTCTAACCTTTTAATTTTGTTTCTTCTTTCCTTTTCCTGTCATTACTTGTTTTAGGCTCTTGTACAACAATTAAGATCTTTGTTTTGGTTTTGTTTTTTTGTTTGCGTTTTTCAATTTTGGTTTTGGTTTTGGGTTTTGTCTGTTCTCAATTTGTATTTGAAAAAGATTTTACAATTTTAAAAATCAGTTTAATGGTGTTTGATTGAAACAAATTGTACGCAAATATTTGTCCTGAGCTCTATGGAATGTGCTTCTTGAGATGTGTTTTGTAAAATTGAAGATTCTTTATTTTTTTCAACCAGTTTTGTGCCATACCGTATATAAAGTTGTTTGACATTTAACTAATTCCATTATACAATGGCATAGGTGCTGCACCCTAACATCCTGCTGGGTGTTTTTGTTAAAGATTTACATCCTGGTGAGATCGCCTTGGTTTCATTTTTAGTAAGCCTGTGTCTATAAAGCTTTTTGAAATTAATTACTTTGAAATTAAATTGATGATTTTCAGATGATGCACAGAGAATATTGAATTTGACGTAAATTTAAGCCTAGGGTTCATCGCTGAAGTTAACGGACAAGCTCTCTAAGACAACGTCCATTAGAATGATGATGTGAGACACATCTAAGAGCAGTTGTTAATCATGATCGAAGCAAGCATGACAGGTTTGGGAATAAAAAAAGACTTGCTATAAGGGATGTATGTTCTTTTTTCAAGTTAATAAACATAATCCATAGAATTTTATATGACCAAGAGATGTTTCATTTAATTGGAAATGAAATTCAGGAATTTGAACATAATTTTATATGTAGATAAAATCTATCATTTGCTTCTGCTAGTCACAAAATATAAAACAATCTTTGATGTTTAATCAACAGAAGAGCTATACCCAGTTATATATCTTAACTGTGCACATTTTCTAGTGTAAAATGATCTCTAACATTGTAAACCTGTGGCCATATTGTATAAACTAGATGGATTATAATTACTTTCAGTGTAACTGACAACAATACATTGGGAAGGAAGTATAAATCCAGAAATCTGTCTGTCTGTTGTATTTTGTCCATCTTGTCAAAAAATTGAACTGTGATTAATGTGACTTATTTTACTGGGTGTATCCTATTGCTGCGTATTAACTTCCATAACATATATCATGATGCAATATTTTCAGGTTGTATGTCATTCTGTTTTGTTATTTTTTTCCTTTCTTTTTTTATATTTGACAAGATGTCTGGGAAGGGATGGTGGTCAAGTGAATTTTATCAGTGCTTTGTGTAAGCATTTCCATGTACTCATGTAAAGACCTTAAATGGTAATGTTTCATTCCTTGCCGTAGATGTTTAAAGATTGTGAAAGGAAGAGAGACAACAAAAAATAATTCCTTGTTGTTGTGATTACATGTTTATTTCATTTCAGAATTTTTATTTTAAGGTACACATTTTACACTTGGTTTAAAACTTTTTGAATGTTATTTGACTTGCAGTATTAGCGTAAAATTTTAATTCATATTTTGTTCTTAAGAATGCAGAGCGCTGGGAAGCGTGATGAAATAAGATGGTATACCTTCCACAAACGCAGTATTCCAAAATTGATGTGTAACTGTAACATCATCTTTTATAAATGCTGTTTGATAAAGTGTACCATTGTGAAGTAATGGTAAATGTCTGTTAAAAAAGGGTGTGAATATTTTATTCTTGTAGCTTAAAAGCAACATATAGATTTGCATTACGTTGACTCAGAATTTAAATTTTCCTTACTACACATAAACGAGAAAAATGTCATGATTTTAGAATTATTGTGAACCGGGGAACAAACTGATAAAGACACACTTGATTCAACAACTAAATGCAGAACGGAAGTGCTCCAAATCTATTACCGTAGATTTAAATCTAGAGGATAATCATGCCAGAAAGAAGAACATTTAAAAAAGTATAAAAAAGTCTAACAGAAACAAAAAGGACAATAAGACAAAAGGTGAATAAAAATAAAAGGTATGCGAATAAAATAATTCTTGATTGCAAGGTGGGGGCGGGGGATTTGGTAGTCTAAAGGCAAGGTGTCGGCCTCTCAACCAAAAGGTATTGGATTCAACAATTGAAAAATTTTCTCAAGTTTTTTTTTTTTTTATAGCAAAATCTACTCCCGTGGTCCAGGTAAATGGATGGACACCTAGTCTCATTGGAGACGGATGATAAAAAAGAGGTCCCGTGTGCAGATCACAACACTTTGTGCACAGTAATGATCCCTTAGCTGTCTACAGGTCAGTCTGGGCAAAATTTAAAATCCTACCAGAAACCCCAAGATCACCATAGTTGTGGATGTGGGTAAAATCAAATCAAATCAGATGATTGCAGGGTAATACTAGGAATAGAGATAAACTAGTAAATTTTAAAAATTCTTTTATAGTTTTGTCTTCATTGCCTTTAATGTTATGATACCAATGCATTGTGCTAAAGGGTTGAGAAGCAAATCTCGGTTTCCTTTCTTCTTCCGTTTTTGGGTGTCGGTTGGCGGGCACTTCTAGTAGGTCCTACTTCTTTCCTTTCACTTTTTCACATGTCTTTCACTTTGTTTTTTTCTCTCTTCGTTCAATCTGAGATTACGGTATATGGATTACAGGGTAAATATTAAAGAAACAATCAGCTTTTTCTTTTCTATATTTTTTTTTTTTATGAGATCAAAATTGAGTGATTGAACCTTGTTTCACATATTATATATATTATATATTATATGATATATATATATATATATATATATATATATATATATATATATATATATATATATATATATATATATATATATATATATATATATATATTATTTTTCTGTGTTTTTTTCCCCCACAACAGCTCTCTCGTTACCTGATACTTGGCTTGATAATTTTATGCGTTTCAAGTTCATACCCCAACAAAACAAAAGATTGCAATGCCTGGCATTATAATCAAACTTATTTCCGTTAAATTTAGGGGGTGGGGGAGGGGGTAAAAATCATACTCTTCCTTTTACACTATATGTCTTGTTATTTTTGCCTGCAATGTTATTTAACATTATTTTCATGGAGCAGGTTCATGACTTTTGTTGGGATGATTTTTACATTTCGATATGAAGGTATGCGTTGTGATGAGATTTTAGTTGTGATGCCTAAACTCTATGTTTTATGACCATACATAATGATTTTTCTAATTGTGGGATTTTTCCCCCACAAAGAGCTTTGTGTGTACAGGAAAAGTACCACTAGGTAATTCCATCTAGCCATAAAATGGGCATTTATCTTTTGTTACTAGGTCATTTCATCTAGCCATAAAATGGGCATTTATCTTTTGCCATCTATCTAGTCTAAAGACCTCCTCTGCAAACTTGCCATGAATTATTTTTTATTTCTTCTTCATACATAATTAAGTGATGTTGGTGGCTAGTGGTTTGAGGGCTATTGGACTTAGGATGATGAGTTACTGGTTTTTTTGTTTTATTTCCTGGCAATGCTAGGTCCAGCATTGTGTTTCCTGGATGGACGCTTAGCACTCTTTCACTCACTTGACCCAGGTGTAAAATGGGTATCAGCATCAGCTGGGTAGTAAATTCTGTGTCAAGCTTGAGTCTTATCCAAGAGTTGGAAGTATTATCACTTGTTCCGTTTCATGCTATACATACTGATATAAACTCTGGGTGTATGGGTGTTAACTGTGTAAAAGTAAGATTAATTTCTTTTTTTACGTTATATGATTATGTTGTTTCTCCACTAGTTTATACAGTCAACGTGGAGTAAGCTCAAATATGCCAAAAACGAAAAAACTAAAGAATTATCCCCTTTCCCCTTTTCTCCCACACATCTTTGCCAACAAAAAATTACTCCGTTACTCAATCCTCAGTATTTGGCTAACTCTAAGTACTTAACGACATGATATTTTTAACACATCTCCTATATTTATTGTTATTGGGTTTTGTTTTATTTTTTTTTCCATTCATTTGCAAACCGCTATGATGCACCCATACTGAAACCTATCATGAAATACAAGTGAAACCTGGTAAACCAACATTTTTTTAAGACTGAAAATTATCTTTGGTTTGTCAACAATTGGTTTAATCATTGAGGTAAAGGGAATCACATGTGTTTTGGCAATGATACAAATGTTATGATATTTTGAATGCTGCTATTGTTAGCATTTCTTGTTTTTCTGTTTTTCTTTTCATAACATTCAGTGAGCTCTGACATTTTGTCTCTTATTTTGGTTTAGTCTTCCATACTTATTGTCTGTTCTTATCTTTATGTACTACAACTAAGGAAGCAAACACGATTCTTTCAAAACAGAAATGTAATTACGGAAGTTCACGAGCCATTCGATGATGTGAAAGTGAGTCATGGTCAGTCTAATGCATATTTTAGTTTAAAGGGAAACGATTTGTGAATTTGAAAAATTACAGTTTTGACATTTTTTTATTTTCATTAATACATTAAAATACATTAGATATTAATAATTCTTTGAAAAGTAAAACAGATACTTCAATAATGATAAACACAGACCGTGAAAGATAAGACCGGAAAGAGAAATACTTCACAGCAACTTTCAAATTTCATGCTGCTAGCATACATTCTCTGTTTACACCTACTGTAAATTGCTGACCCATTACACAGTATTATTAATAATAGGTGAACTATGAAACACTATTGTTATTATATGATTGAATGAGCTGGGGCCATTCCAGTTGAGTTAACGCAACCCTCCTTCCCCATCCCCGTCCTTTCTCCTAGTGGGCGGTTGGCAACTGCTGCTGGTAGATCCTATGCTTTCACTCCTTTACTTTTACCTACTTTTCATCTTGCTATTTCCTCTTGATTTACCCTGAGGTCACTGCTATGATGGACAGGGGAAATTTCAATGAAACAAACAAAGCTCTCTCCTGTCTCGTTTTCCCCACTAAACACCATCATCCACCCATCTCCGTCTTGCCCATTTTCCCACTATTTTGATTTATCTTTCCCTTGCAATGTATTTGTCTTGCCCAGTGCAATATAAAACCTTTTGTGGAGACATTACAGGGAGTCTGAGATCACTGCAATGGTAGACGAGGTACATTTCAATTAAACAAACAAACAAACATTACAGGCAGTACTGATGCTATTAAATGCTTTGCCATAAATTCTGAGCTGCAATAGTTTGACTTAACATCTAAATAGGATTAAAAGTATGTATGAGTGTATCCCTCACTAAATTCTTACTGATTATAACAGCCCCTACTACTACTACAGTGTTCGAAATGATCACAGAATGGTTTAGATGAGCTGTTTTGCTTATAACTCAAACATAGTGTCATTTTATAATCACCAATAGAAGCGAACACCCCCCCCCCCCCTCCTCCTCCCCGAGACATAAGAAAAATCGATAAAGAAGGAAAGAAAAAAGAAACTAGTTTGTTCCCTTTTGGTTGGTAGGTCATATCAGTATCAGTTGAGGTTAAAGCGTTTCCAATTGAAATGTGTTCCCATTTGGTCAGATCTGAAAGTACAAACATAAAACTATCAGCATGAGATTTTTCTTTTGACCTTTGCTTCACAATTCATAAATCCAAAAAGAAAAATATAAAGGAGAACTCAAGTTATACAAAAAGTCATGCCAGAGAAAAGAGATATTTAGTTTTACATGTCTTTGTGTTCATGTATATCATTAAAGGATCCAGGCATTGTCACAAGTTATAACCTATTTTGACAGTGGTTCACGTTTGTTCGTTTCTTGATACACCAAAGTTTGTTCTCAGTTAAAATAAATTTGGTTCTTGCTTCAAGTCTTAAACGTGCAATAATGACGATTTTATCTTTTGACATTTTTCTTGTTTGGAATGTTGTAAGACTTTTTTTCCTGCTATCATACAGTCCCCATAGTTCTAGTATTGATTTTGTGTTTATCTTGTAATTGATTTCGAACTCTGCCTCCGCAAATGACTGCAAACTTTTGAGTTGTCATCCGTTCCTGGTTGTTAGCAATTTTTATTATGTTATGAAATGAATAAAACAAAAGGCCAAAATATCCGCAACAAAGAAGATGTATTGATGTAGATATGATGAATTGCAACATTTCTCATTTCCACTTATTCCTGATGTGTTTTTTTGCATTCAGTGCTTGAAAAAGATTTCTCTTGTATACAGTTGTCTATATAACACATAGAGTTTCATTTACTGGTAGTCATGATTTACAGAAATGATGCATGTTTTCATTCCAATTAATTTTTTTATAATTATTTGTTGTTTCTATCTTTTTATGACTCATTTTTCTTCTTCAATTGTTTTTCTTTTAATGAAATTTGATTTTTTAAATTCTTTGTACTGTTAATGATCTTGTTATATTTTTTATGGCCATAGATTGAATATCCGCAAAAGCATACCAAATATGCGAAACACTCTTTTAAAACAATACTCATCTTGGAAAACAGACGAGAATTTGACATTCCGTTCCAGTTCATGGTTTGATTTGAAATGATCTGTTGCCTTGCAGATAGTTTTGTTACTTTGTTGTCTTCATAATTTCAATGTATTTGATTTGATCTGATCTGTATTTGATTCCTGTCCGGAAGACATTTGGATTTGGTCACATGATCAGTTGTCTTGATTAGGAGTTGAAAGCAGGTGACTATGACCAGACAGAAATCTTAAAGTCAAAGTGAAAATATTCATTTATTTTACATCGTTTGTACTCAGGTGATACAAGAATTAGACGTGTTATTATCACCATTCGTCTTTTGATTTAAAAAAAAAACAACTTAAGACAGACTGCCTTTTAATAATTAATGTATATAGCAAGAATGAGTTTGAGAAGTAATGCTTATTAATACTGTTTATATAGCATTTTAATATTGTCTCAAAGCCATCTACTATGACTTTATCAAAAGCACCAATCAGCTTTTACACTGTCACTTCTATAATAAATGTGAGTCAAATTTTACTTTGCCCTTAATCCCTGCGCTACCATATGCCCGTAAATTCTACAGGCCAGTTTATGTACGCTATATACCATGTGCCCGTAGAATTTACAAGCTTCGGCCAGTCTGTTTTGCCCATGCTTTTTGCCATGTGCCCGTATAATTTACGGGCGTATGACACATGCTTCGATAGGTGTGAGTTACCTAAGGGACATAACTGCATAAACACATTTGCATATTGTTTGAATAAAATCCCTTTAGAAGGTAAGTCGTCAAAGTTCTCCCTGGCACTGCTATCTTTTGTCTCCTGGGCAGCGAAGGGGTTGAGGAAAGAGGGTGATAGTCCTGAAGGATAGGATCAGTGAGAGCAAAAAACTCAGACAGCTTCATACTTAACATAAAGGTGAAAATCACAAATGAAAGGATCAATGAGAGCAGAAAACTCAGTCAGCTTTATACTTAACATAAAGGTGAAAATCACAAATGAAATGCCTCAGAGGACTTGGCCCAAAATGTACTTCACTTTGATCACGAGCCTGAATTTACAACCTCGGGGTATGAATTGTGGACATTGCCACCATGACCGCCATAAACCATGAAGAACACAAATTTAGACCAAGACATTAAAATGCAGCATTTTATTATTCATAACAAGGAAGAGAAAACATACTTAAATCAAAAGTAGATGATATGGATACCTTAATTGAATGTGAATTCTTATTGCCCAAGTTTGATTGCATTATTGCAAATGATTTTATAGTTATAATCTGACTTGCCTTATTTATATGACAACTGGAAAACGTTTATCTAAGATGAGCTCTTTTTAAACTATCCAACCAAGTCATAGTTGTATTATTTGGAAATCAAATCAAATTTATTACCTCCAATAGTATTGCTTTTAAATTTTGCAGTGATTAATCTTGATTTTGGCTTGATAGACGTAGGTCTTTAACCAGTATTGCCTCACCATGAGCTAGCAAGGCAGCAGACCTGGTGTCATTAATGTACTCACTAATGTAAGACTTAAAAAGAATGATGAATGATAATTTGTCAGTGCTAAGGGAACATAATGTACAAAGGGATAATGGGACGAATTACCTCATTGCCAATAGTAGAAACCTCTAAGGTAGTGCATGAACAGTTGTTTGAATATATGGATGTGTTCTTTGTGTGTTGTATGTGTGTGCATGAATATGTTTGTGTGTGTAAGAGAGAGAGTGAAAGTAATTTGTGTTACAGGACGCATTATGCTTGCTGTTGACAGAACTTGGGTCAAAGTTTAAATGACTTATATAATTAGAAACATGATTCTGTAGAGGAAGTGAAATCAGTCCAGATAACACACAAATTTCATCTTCAAACACTTTGAATTACGCTTAATGAAATGAATCATAAAACCAAAAGGCCAAGCTTTTTCTTTCTATTAACTTTCACTTTGGGATTGGGAGTTTTCGGATTGAGTGTATGGATTTGTTTTATCATTTTTGTTCTGATCCCTTTTTGTCCTATTTTATTACAGTTTTTCATCAATTATTTCATTTTTTCCATCTTTTACAAGCAATATTTTTTTAACGAGTTGAACAAGCCTTTGATTTAAAGCTGATATGATGGATCAAAAACTATACAACAGAAAATTACATGCATGCTTTGTTCCTTTCATTTTTTTCTAATTCTTGGAAACAATATTTTTCATTTCAATAATTTCTCTTATGAAAGCTGTAAAAGTTTTACATTATGTTACTTTCTGTGTTATGAAATCGTCTTATAAACATACTGAAAAGACGTACTGACATTTTCATTCCTCTTAGATCTATTTGCTGTATAAAAGATTATTTATGTTCTGTGGCGGAGTCTTGTTATTCGTTTTGAATTGTAATTTGGTGCTTGTACATTGGGCTACTTGTAGCCATTGACTTTTATTAATGTGACAATATTAATACTACTTTGAAACTTGCTGTCAGTGATTTTGTCCTGTGAACTTAGTGGATCAAGTGCATATTGTTGGTGAATTCAGTGCATTTTGTTTTGTGAATTTAATGTGGGTAAATTCAGTGCATCTTGTGGGCACATTCAGTGCATATTGTTAAATAACTATGTTATTGACTATCTTTAATGTGTGCAATTATATTTTTGGTGCAAAACAAATTTTAAACTTACCTGAAGAGATGAAAAGAATCTCTTTATCTTTGCAATATGCACAGAAAAAATCTTTTGCTTTTTACTCAATTGTCTCATTCTAGCTTTAAAAAAACTCTTCTGGATGAAGTGTATTTTTGACATAGAATTCTTCATGTGAAAGTGAAAGGATTTACTTCTCAATGATGCTTAAGAAAGGGAGAGAAGAAATACTAAAATAAAATAAATACATGTTTGTATGTGTGTATATGTTTGTGTATGAATTTATATGCTTGTATGTATGCATTGTTAAAAGATCAATATACATATATAGATATTGCTACAGATCAGATGAAAACATATAAACACCAAGGTTAAATTTTTCGGGAGAGTTGGACATTTTTTTCTTTCGTAAACCCGTAGCGATGGACAGACTTAAAAATCTCTCTTAAATATCAATTTATAGTATATATATTTATTTATTTTTGTCAACCCTGAAATCTGATTAATATACATGACAGTAGGTGATTGTCTAGTAATTTAGGCAAAACAAAACCAAAGATCCAGAATTAGGCGTATACATGTTTTCATTTGAACCATAGCGATATACGTACATGTATATATATGTATATATTATATATATCACCAAGGTTATATATGTATATATATGTATATCAATTTGCACACACAAACACACACCCTGTATGTCAAATGAGTGTATGTACATGTAAATGAAGAGCACACTCTGAATTTTAGTTAGATTACCCCAAAAAGGGAGTTTTCATTTCTAGGACTTTTTTGTATTGTTTTTCTCATTTATATATTTATTTTAATCATTTTTTTTATGTGGCACCATGTACTTGTGTTACATAATGTGTAGTTATATACCATGTCTTTGAAAGTCTTTTCATTTGATTTGCCAGATTTCATTTGATCAAGCCGACACAGCTATTGTGACGACAAAAGTTGATGGTAGTGTCATAAAATTGACTGGGTGCTAGTGCTGCTGCCGTTGTTGACACTCTGTTGTGTTTTTACGTCATTGTCATTACGTGTCTGTGTTATGCTTTTGTCAAATTTGATCTGTTGGAATATGGAAAAAAATAATAAAATAATTTTTTTCCTTTTTCACTGTCTTTCAAAAGAGCCGTTTCCTTTTCTTTTTTTTTGTCCACTGATTTTAACATTAACCATGAAGCAACACGCACTGTTAGGTAGGGTGTGTGACTTTTTGCTGAGCAACGCAGATAGCATGGCTTTAAGAACTCTTCTTCCTGGGAAATGACTGAAATAAGTAAATAAAAAAGTTGAACATAGTTACAAGCAATGAAATTCCCAAAGTTATGTAAACATCATTGTCTACGTTGATCTGCAAAAAGTTGCATGCCTTACTTATGCTGTGTGCGTTGCTTTGCAGTTCATGGCGCTTCCTTGAAAATATTCACAATTTAGTTTTTTTTTAAATGTTTGCAGTTGAAGAGCTAAAGAAAGAGAGAACACATTGGTCATGTGAGTTAAAAAAAACCAGAAACAAAACAAGAACAATTCTCATAAAGTCATATGCCTAAATTCTGAAGACACATGACATGATGTTTAAGGTTTTCGAGATACAACACACAAAAATATTTGAATTTCATTAATGATACAAATATTTTTTCTGAATTCTTAAAAAAAAAGAACAAGGCAAAATTCGATTTCTTCTAAATTTACTTTTTATTTGTAAAATAAGATATTTAAGTTAAAAACTAAAAAATTAAGATGATAAAGGTAATGATGATACAGATGTAACAAACACAAAAATAAAACAAGAAATGGCGTTTATGAGGTGGTGAGATGCAAAACCCGCTACACGCCATTTTTACATATTGTGAGTTTTTTCACCATCTCGGACTTTGAATGAAGAGTCTTCTGATGATGAAATCATTTTTGTTCATAACTGACTATATCATATTATAATTCAGCTCTAAACATCAAATTGATCAGGCTTTATCTAGAACTAAGGGAAGACAAAATTGATTTTCTCAAGTTTTTTGGATATAGCGGTTTTTGCACCTCACCCTCTCATATAGTGTATATTATATCAATTGCAAAATATAAATTTCACTCAATCATCACAACCTAAATTTCCTAAGTACTAAAAAAGCAATAATTCAAAGTTAACAATAAAATGAAAAAAAATATACATGAAACACCATGGGCCCAAAATATTTCTCAAGTATTTCAATCACTTAAACCTAAACAATCAGTATATAAATCCATCAAAATTTTTTTTAAGGATTTGTCCCTTTCACCTCTCCAACCCAAGCCTCTCACTGACTCTCAGTTCCACGAATAGAACTGACCTTAAATTTTTTCCAAAAAAAAAAGCATGAATTTTTGAAAGCTGCTAACGATGGAGACACTATGATGGCAACTTAAATACATGTGAATGTGAATAAAACAACAAATGGCACCAATGATCGGTGGGTAGGGAATGTTATGACCTGAGCTATGGACTAAAAAAAATCGAAATTTACAGACACGAACTGCTACATTGATCTTTTGAACTTATCTATCATAGAGGAGGAAAATGGAATCGCAGCCAAAAACAGATAAGCTAGGCTGGTAACATCCTACCTAGATACTGTCAAGATACCAACAGATCAGTGTTTTGGGAATACAATGGACAGAGAAAGACAGATGGGGAGCTATACTATAGCATCAAATCTATAGAGAAGTGAGAAAATGTAATACATCTTGCCATCCTAGACAACTGATGTTTTTTAAAAGGGAAAAAAAGGAAGGGATCATAGATGATAGGAAAAGTGAAGTAAAAGAAAAGTTCCTTCAAGGCCATTATGGCCGGTAGAACGAGTTAAATCCCAGTTTCTATATCCTGAAGCTGAACAGGTAATAGAAATCACCTCCTGGACAGGACGATAGTTTGTCGCAGAACTTTACCTCCAAGCTGGTGATTTGCACCTGGGTTGAGTGGGGGAAATGAATGTTGAGTATTTTTCCAAAGAAATACAACATTGGACCTCGCATTGCTAGGATTCAAACCCAGGACCTCATGGTCCCAGGTCCTGCAACCTGACCACTAGGCACCTACATTACACAAATGTTAGGAAGAGGAGACAAACAGTAAACACATCCTACATGAATTTCAAAACATTGCTTATTGAAACTTTAGAAAGTTTAGAAATTTAACATTTGGCATACAAATCAAAAACATTGTAAGTAGCGTGACAAACTATCAATTAGATAATATAGACGATTTCAGTTCCAACGATTAAAATCTAACAGTAAAATCTATCTTTCAGTCCAGTGAATAAATAATAATAACAATAATAATAAAAATAAAAATAAAAATAAAAATAATAACAACAACAACAAACAACAACAACAACAACAATAATAATAACAGGAACTTACTAAGCACATATCCCACAATACTGTACTATGTTCTATGTGATTTGCATTTTTTCATTGTTTAAAAGTATAGATAATGTCAGTATGAGGCAAAAAGAGATGTAGAAAGACATTAAAATGTATACTAATAGAGGTATAAAAAATGGGGGTGTGCTAAATAATCAGTTTAAAGGCTTGATCATGGTAAAATCTGAAACTTGAAATATAAATATGCTTATCAACTACAAATAAAATAAAGGGAAAACACGTCATGACCTGGCCTAATTTAAACTTAAATTTTAGCTAAAAAGACAATTCTCAAAAACACACCAAGAATTTCATCCAGGACCCCGATAGACCACGAAAACATGAATGGCATAAAAGCCACCACAAAAAACAAAGACAAAGACAAAGAAAAGAAAAAGAACGAATGGCATATCTCATTCTATTCAATTCACTGACTCAAAATCATAGGTGTCCGTCCAGCTCTGTCTTCAAATTATTCACGTATTCAAATTCCACACACGGCCTGCAAAGAACAGATCAGGTACTATATCATAAGACACACTGGAAATGAAGGCTAGGAAAAAGGTTGTAAACGCATGAGATCAATGGGTGGTTTAAAAAAACGGAATGGGGAAGACGTGATGAGAATTGGAAGTTGCAATATAAGTAAGAGCCAAGGTCTACTTTTTAAACAAAAATGAATTAAGTTCCTTTAGCAGTTTCTGGACCATTTAGTTTGTAAAAGGTGCATGCATCACTTCAAATATTGCATATCAAAGGTTTTGAGTCCTTTGTAAAAGGTCATATGAACAAAAGTGAACAGATGGATGAAATAGAATCGTTGGAAAGAAGATGAACGTAACAACAATAATAATATAAAAGGAAAACTCATAAGCAAAACTGGTAAGACACTCTTGCACTTCAATTATTTATACTAAGCTATTCATTGATGCTAGCCTAAAGTCGATTGAAAGCAAGCAAGCACAAAGTCAAATTTGCCCATTCCTCGTTTTTAGTATTCTACAGGGTTGTGAAAAATGGCGAAACATTTTCTTAAGTTAATATGTTCAGGTCTAATTGCCGAAAATAAAGTAATTTTCCAAATGATTTTAACTACGCCCAAGTCAATCCTTAACATATTCAATACTTCTTCTAACAGTATTTAGAATTTATGAAGCTCTAACTTAAAAGCCTTTCGTGATTACACGATCGACCTTACTTCCATTCAAGTATGACTTTTAAAACAGAGTTGTTCCGTTTCACTTTCGAGCTCGCATAATATTTCAGCTATTGGCATTTTCTAAAACCTGTGTTAAGGGTTTGTTATTCTATTAATGTATGGTATCTTTAACACTGTCATGTATATGTAATTATTCTTGGATCTCTTAGTTTGACTTCTTTAACTATTATTATACTTTTATATACAGAGACTTTTAAAACTGACATTTCGACCTATCATGGGGAGTGAGGGGTTGGCACCTGAAATGTGTGTGTGTAGGTATATGTGTGTGTGCACGCCTCGGTATAGGGCCATCTTGTAATTAGCACATATCATCATTTAGATACTGTTCTTCTTAATTGTAACATTTTTCATGCATGTAGATGTCTTGATTTTATAATAATCTTAAATATTGAGTACATTACGTAAGCTATTTTATGATGTATGTCTTGGCCTTTGTAAAGCGCAACTGAGCATGACCCTTTATAAATTTTGCTTTTTTTTAGTTTGAAGAGATACACAATTTTAAGCTTGATAAATGAGTTCAGCATGGCCAAATTAGAGGGGAAAGATTGTGACAGACATTTTTGAAAGTCTAGTTGCCATGGAAATGGCTGTCATCTTGAATTTCTGGTGCAAAACTAGGTCAATTTTGGCCCTTTTAAAAAATTTAGTAGTCCTACAGTTTTTCTTTTAGAGCTTTATAATTTTGCACATAGAAACTTCAAACCAATACCCTGAATCTCTCGAATTATGCTTTTGATATCTTGTATAGTTTTCTTTTTACAAATTTTCAAAAATTGAGGCTTGAACGAAACCAATTTCTCTCAAATTTCCAACAAAAATCAAGAATTTCTCAGGAAAAACAAAAGATATCAAGAATTCGGTATGACAGTCTCCTAGTAACGATACAAGGCAGCTGTTTGCCAGATTTCAAGCGTATCCGTTAAAATTGTAGGACTACTTAGCAAAAATTTCCTCGTTATTTGAATGTTGTTTCGCATACAAATCTAGAAATGAATAAGATAATGCTTTGAAACCTCATAAAACCATGAGAGGCTCTCAAGTACTGCTTATCGACCCTGTTTCAACTGCCCCGGTTCCCTTATACTCATTTTGGACAGCATTTTTCGATAACAGGTGCACAGAATGTCACAAATTTGCCTCACGATCTAAGGCACTATTAAATAAATTTGGTCAAATGTTCATTTTTCTGATAGATTGCACTGTGCTGTGCTGATTAAAATGAGTACCAACTTGCTATACTTTCGACACAATTACTGGCTTTTATGGGTCAAATGATGTGTTGAAATTTGGGCTGAACTAAAAAACTTCATAAAAATTTAAAAAATCGATACTGAGCTCATTTTATTGTATCAATGTAAAGTGAATGAACGGCTGTGTTCAATAATACAATAAACCGGATTTGAACGATTTTGGAAATAAATGGCCTTCCCCCTAAGATCAATATGGCGATATATAGTTATAGTCACATCAGTAGTGACAAATAGAAAATATTCATTTCTAAATTTACAGTTGTTATAATGTCAAAATACTGACAAAATCATCGGATATACAATGGTAAATTGTTTATATATAGGGTATTAAACACAGAAACTTATGTATAAAGAAGATAACATTCTTACTAAACATGTGGAGATGACTACAATTTATTGGTTAGTATAAAACAGATTTGTAAAAAAATCAAAGACCACAACACTTAATTAACCGTAAAAATGTTCTCTTAAACATACATAAATCTATACAGTCATAGAAATAAATGATAAAAATGCAAAATGTTCAAAAGAGGAAAATTCTATCATTCACTCATATCAATGTTTCCACTATTGCTCAAACTTGACACTGTCTCCCTGTTTTTCTCCCTTCAAATATTGTATTCATGACACGCATTAAATGAGACAATTCAACTTCATTTCCCCATATTTATTGATTTTTAATTTCTTTGTATAAATACAGCTGAGTCACAACCAATGGAATAAGTTATGGGAAATAAAAAAAATAAAAAAATTATAAGTGTTACAGTAATAATTATAATTGAAATAAAAATAATGATACTATTATCTATAATATTACAACAACAATAATACTAAGAAAAATAATACTATAATAAAAACAACAACAATAATAATAATAATAATAATAATAATAATAATAATAATTTATACTACTACTACTACTACTATTACTACTACTACTACTACTACTACTACTACTACTACTACTACTATAACTACTACTAGTACTGCTGCTGCTGCTACTACTACTGCTGCTACTATTACTATACTACTATTACTATACTACTGCTACTACTACCACCACCACCACCACCACCACCACCACCACCACCACCACCACTACTACTACTACTACTACTACTACAGAGACAATAAGACAAAAAAATAGACAGGTAGGCGAGTTAAAGCCTTTCAAAAGCGGCAACTGGATCAAGATGTAGACTTGGATCAAGATCTAGATCCAGAACCTGGCCCACCAGTATGGTAGGTTTTTCAGATAGTAATAATAATTATAATAATAATAATAATAATAATAATAATAATAATAATAATAATAATAATAATAATAATAATAATAATAATAATAATATTAATGATGAGAAATCATATAATATATATACATACATATATATATATATATATACACATAATATATTTTCATTCAAAATACAACAGATGTGTATATGTAAAAAACAATATAAATTGTAAGAACATATGAGGCATGTGTGTCATTTGCAGAGATTACCCTGAAGTTAATGAATAAAAGAACACTCTTGTGTTTACATATGTTTTTGTTTAAAAATACATCCAAACCTTAAATACACTGAGTTTGAAAAGGGACATAAAAACAAACAAAAAAACCTTCCTGAAAGGCAATCCAAAACCCCTCCCAAAAAAATCCCCCCCCCCCCTCTCTATCTCCACCCCAAACTATAATACAAACAAAAGATAAAATTCAACACTTTTATGAGCTGAGCTTTATATTATTAAAGCACAACAATATGTCAAGAATAACAAAGAGAGCAGATTGTGTCTATCAGCTACAATTACGATTACCCGCACATACTGAACCAATGTCTAAATGTTGAAGTTGTTTTAAGATAAACCTTCTTCGAAGCAAGCATTCACTCTGATTTTAAAAAAAAGAAGCAGTTACTGTGTCAGAGAAAGACAATTTGATAGGCGGCAATATAAATTAAAAAAACAAATTTCCTGCTGATATTAAAAGCATAAATTTGATATGAATAACAAGGGTTTGGTTATTTTGCCTTTGCTAATGAACTTAAGCCACATTACCTTTTGATATGTCAGAGATTAAATATTTTCATTTCAGTATTGTTGGAAGTCAATTTAGAAATAAAGGTAATTTAAAACAATCTTTCAATTTCAATCGATAGATAATTTCAACATGCTCTCAGTATAATTTATCGTCGCTTAAGCTAAATCATATTTTTTTTTCCATTATGCTTTTCTTCACAATAGACTGATCCACAATTTCTTGCGATTTTCCATTTGAAAAAAAATTGCATCAAAATTTTAACTGAAAAAATACTTTTAATGCAAAATTGTACCCAAATATTTGCATTTTATACAAACTTTAAAAAGTTTGGTTGCAAAGATAATAATTACAAACAGCATTATTAAAATGTAACTATAAAAAGCTTTTATTTGCGGTTCATCATGAAAGTAGAATATCCCATTTTGATTTAAATACCCAATAAATATATAAAAATGATAATAATCACATATCAAAAGCAGTAATATTTGAAGAAAAAAACAAAAGAAAAAAAAATTCACCAAAATTGTCTACACATCAAAAGGAATGGTTTAGGATGGCTGGTGGTAGCATAACATGATAAAAGTTCAATAGAACAACAAGGTGTAAATAACATGTAATATCATGAAAGTCAAGCAAGTTGCATACAGGTTATTTGATATGATGTACAGCATTGCATAAAGCTTTTCCTTTACTGGCAGAGAAACAATGGTAGATTCCTTTGTAAGTATGCAAATACATCCATTACAAAAATGAACTGTTTTCAAATCAATGTCAATATAAAAAAAACAACCTGTTTATCTATTACAATAGTACAGATTTTATATATTAAAAATAAATTAAATTCATAGTAGCTATCTTACTAAAATGAGTGAAATGAATAGAACTAATAACTTAAATTTCTCATTGATTGTTATGAGATTAAACTGATTTTACAATTCCTGGAAAAAATAAATTTCCCATCCAAAATAACAAAAAGTCAAATACAGCAACCAACCAAGTGGGAAAAAAGAAAATGGTGAAGTATTCTCAGATTGCCGAGTGCTTCCACTTCCAAGTTGTCGCCGTCAAAATCTCAGGAGCACTCGGGCCGTTGACCGAAGGTTTCCTCTCAAACCTCAGCAACAATATTGCAATAGAGAGATGTGATAAACCCAAAACGATCTGGCTTTTTGAATGCATCTTCATTGCAATTGCCAGGGAAACACCGCTTTCGCTTTGTTAGCCTTTAATAGCTTATTTCTAGTTTTTGTTTGTTTTTTGTTTTGCTTTGATATATTAATTCCATCTGCCACCGTCTACCACTAACACATTTTCTCTCTGCATGAATAGTAGAATCAATCTTTGGTCAATTTAATCCATGTCTTTTAAGTAGTGTCGGCCCCTGTGCAAAATCAGTAAAATTATGTACCATTGAAAAAGAAAATTAAAATTTTAAAAACAATTATTTTGTACCTGAATTAAGTACTGTGCGAGAAAAGTTTATGATGAATGCATAATTTTTTATCATAATCAAAAGCCCATTCTGGCTAATTTCTATAGCTTATAAGGATTTACTTAAAACTGAATCAAACAGCAACAAGCATTTTGGTTCCAGAAGTAGAGAGCGTGATATCAAGTAGAAAGCACTTTGTCAGATGAAAAAAAGCATATTATCAGAAGCGGAAAGTGTTTCATCAAAAGAAGAAAACATTTTGATTTCAGATGTAGAGAGAATTCTATCAGAAGCAGGAGAACTTTGCTTCACGATGTAGGAAGCACTTTGCTTCAAGGTGTAGGAAGCACTTTGCTTCACGATGTAGGAAGCACTTTGGTTCAAGGCGTAGGCTTACTTTGTAGGAAGCACTTTGGTTCAAGGTGTAGGAAGCATTTTGGTTCCAGAGGCAAGAGCCACCTTGATTCAAGATCAAGTAAACATTTTGAGGCAAGAAACAGGAAGAATTTTGATTCAAAATGTGGGAAACATTAAGAAGCAGGAAGATCTTTGATTCAAAATGTCGCAAACATCAAGGAGCAGGAAGAACTTTGATTCAAGATGTAAACATCAAGGAGAAGGAAGAATTTTGATTCAAGATGTTGTCAACATCAAGATGTGGGAAGTATTTTAATTCAGGAGGTTGAAAGTACTTAGGTTCCAGAGGCAGGAAGCACTTTGATTAATGATGTCATTTTTTTATTCAAGGAGAAAGCACTTTAACCACAAAAATAGGAAATACTTTGAATTAAGAGGTATTAAGCATTTTGATTCTAGGGGTCTGGTATAAGCGCTTTGATTCCAGAAGCAGGAAGTATTTTGAGTCTAAAAGCAGGAAATATTTTGATTCCAGAAGCAGGAAGCATTTTGATTAAATGAGTAAGGTGGTGAACATTTTGACTCCAGAAGCAGGAAGCCTTTTGATTAAATGAGTAAGGTAGGGAACATTTTGACTCTAGAAGCAGGAAGCTATTTTGATTAAAGGAGTAAGGTAGTGAAAATTTTGACTCCAGAAGCAGGAAGCTATTTGATTAAAGGAGTAAGGTGGGGAAAATTTTGATTCCAGAAGCAGGAAGCTATTTGATTAAAGGAGTAAGGTGGTGAAAATCTTGATTCCAGAAGCAGGAAGCACATTAACTCAAGAATAAATAAGTACTTTGATTAAAAAAATAGGAAGCAGTTTGGTTAGAAAAGTAGGAAGCATTTTGTTTTCAGAAGCAAGAAGCATTTTGACTCAAGAAATAGGAAGCAATTATGACTTAGAGATCTGTATGGCCATGGGTTGAAGGTCCGACTTTCACATTTCATATTCATTAAAAAACCAAAGGAGTTCTTTGATTCATACATTAACAACTGCAGATGTACTTAATTTATGTCTGAGCTGTTAAGTTACAAGTTATTTAATAAAGCACAAGCCAAAAATAATAAAATAAATAAAAGGGTGATATGTCGATTAATGATATAAAAATCTTATCAAAAACTATCTCAATACATCAATTCTTAACAAAATTTCAAAATTCCTATAGTGAACATGATTCAAACAGATGGTTTGGTAGTCTCAAATGTTTCTGTACTGTAATCCTCTCAATGGCTTCACATGGTTTGAGCTTGTATTCCCATCTCACCATCATTGCGACACTGACATAAGGGCATTTCTTCCTATTTCTTCCTTCCTGAAGTCACTTTTGTAGATGTCCTCTAACACAGGGGTTACCAAAGTACGACCCGCTAGCCAGATCCGGCCTGTGAGGTCAGTCCATCCCACCCTCTGCCGTGTCACTGTGCCGGAAATCTCATTAATTTCTTTTTTTGCTGCTTGGTTTGGGAGATTCAAAGCATGCACTATATATGTCCGATATCTTATTTTTTTTATTCTGTATTTTATTTACTGATAAGTCAATAGGTTCGTTGTCTTCATTTGTTATGTATTCAGTATATTGTATTGAATGAAAGACTTATCCAGCACGGGGTCGGCATTCTCTCAGTTATCCATCCCAATTTGTAAAAAAAGTTTGGTGATTCCTGCTCTATAACAGATCCCATGGTTGTCATGGAGGAACAACTTTTCTTTCTCTCTCTTTCAAACTCCTCCCATTGTGTCCAAAATCCACTTGATAGAACCTGAAACTCGAGCAAATCTGTTGCTTAGGGATCGTGATCGTTTCCGACCGCACAGATTTTCTCCTCGGCTCATGATACCTGCAAGTGACCAATGCAACGTTCCGGCTCAAGGCACATTAAGGGAGCACCACTGTCACCCTGAGGGTCGGAAAAGAAAGATAAAAACGATAAAACTTTTAACTTTCATTTGATCCCATAGGGTGATGCAACGATGTTACAACTTTTAACCTTTTTTTTTATCCTATAGGCGATGTAAAGATAAAACTTTTAACCTATTTTTATCACAATATAGGATGATGTAAAGATATTAAAACTTTAAACCTGTTTTTCTCACATAGGGTGATGTAATGTTAAAGATATCTAACCATAATCATGAATAAACTTTTCATAATAATAATAATAATAATAATAATAATAATAATAAGAAGAAGAAGAAGAAGAAGAAGAAGAAGAAGAAGAAGAAGAAGAAGAAGAAGAAGAAGAAGAAGAAGAAGAAGAAGAAGGAGAAGGAGAAGGAGAAGGAGAAGGAGAAAGGAGAAGGAAAAGGAGAAGGAGAAGGAAAAGGAGAAGGAGAAGGAGAAAGAGGAGAAGACGAAGAAGACTAAGACGAAGACGAGGAAGAAGAAGAAGAAGAAGAAGAAGAAGAAGTAGAAGAAGAAGAAGAAAAAGAAAAAGAAGAAGAGAAGAAGACGAAAAAGAAAAAGAAAGAAACAAAGAATGAATGAAACAAAGAAATAAATAAAAAAGAAAGTAAGAAAGAAAGAAAGTGAGAAAGAAAGAAAGAAAGAAAATAAGAAAGTAAGAAAAAAGAAAGAAAGAAAGAAAGAAGGAAAGAAAGAAAGAAAGAAAGAAAGAAAAAGAAAAGAAAAAAGAAACAAACAAAAAAACAAAGAAAGAAAGAGAGAAGAAGAAGAAAACAAATTCTCTCACCTTACAGGGTGTAGGCCACCCAAAGGAAATCGAGCACATATTGTAGAATTAGTATTTACTTCCTTCTCACCCCGCACTGCATTGCCTCGGCATCTCTCCTCTGACCACAGTCTCATCCTTGTTTCCCTTAATTTTTCCGGCCTTATATCTGTCAGAGATAAAAGAATTAAATTTTTTTGGACCGTTTTAAGGACCCTATACCCATGTCATGATATATCATCCCATTTCATGCCTCATAAACCTGATATAGAGCTGATAGAGTTATCCAAAATAGTCATGTGCAAAAAAAAGGAATTTCGATTTATGTAATCTGCAAGATATATAAATCAAAGATGAAGATGGATTTACAGGCTATATCCCAGCATAAGTTCAAGCTCATTGATTTTACATCATTTATTCCCCAAAAGGATGGTGTTGGCGGCCCGGTGGTCAGGTTGTCGGACTTGGGAATACGAGGTTCTAGATTTGAATCCCAGCAATGACAGATTCAATGTCATGTTTCCTTTCCCTGGGAAAGACACATAACACTCAATTTTCCCACTCGACCTAGGTGTAAATGTGCACCAACAACAGCGTGGGAGTAAAACCTGCGACAGACGAGTGCCCTGGCCGAGAGGTGACACTTATCACCTGTTCTGCTTCACGGCATAGAAACAGGAGTATGCTCAGGCTTTATGGGCCCATAACGGCCTTGAAAGAACTTGCCTTATAATTTTCTGAGATGGTCATTTTAACAGACTTTCTCAACTCCTGTGGAGCACACAGCACAGTTACCTGTTAGGTGTTTCATACTAATACTCTGACAAGATCTGTCCCTGCCTTAAGCTGGATACTCATTTCATCAAATCAATGTACATGTACAACTCACATTGTGAATGAGAAAGCATTCCCAGCCAGCTGTATAACAAATGGATTTTCTTGGAAAAATCTTTCCTTGGGTGGAAGACACAAAGGTTGTATGA
>JAXRKP010000694.1:12500-20000 GCA_037039925.1 Doris montereyensis | reverse complement strand
AATACAAAAACTGGAGATAGTTTCAAAACTAAAAATGCTTCAGTTCATAAAAACATAGAAGCTACAAGACATTTCAGGGGTTTATTTTCTTGGAAGATGAGATGTAATTTTCACAAATGGGTAATTAATAAATGAAATTTGATATCAAAGCTTGATGTTTCTTCTTTGACTTGTGTTCCATCAATGAGCAATACACACATGTTTACAGGTAGTAGAAAATTATAAGCCAAACAAATTTTCCCTGCTTTCCCACTTTGACATCACTACTTAAAGGCTTTCAAGGTATTCAAAGGAGAAATCATCACACCTTGGGAATAAACTCTTTTTCGTTTCGCTTTCATCTTCCTTGCCTGTTAATGTCATAGAAAGTAATGGCATTAGTTTCCATTTCTAGCTTGACAAGGAAATTGGAATGGTCTAGCATATCTATGGCAGCACAAGGAGTTTAACGCAAATAAGTCTTGTAGTGCTGACACCTGAAATTCTTCGGATTTTGTTTTAGTGGACTTTTTGTTTTTTCTTTCCTATTTGTTTTTCTTATTTGTGAACATTTCTTATTTCCTTAAACATTGACCCAGACATAGAGAGAAAAGCTTCTTACGCATATGAGTTGTGCATGTCTCACAGCCAAACACTTAAACTGAGCTAATAACATGTCAAAAATGCTCTGATATACAATTCTAAAAAATGTCACTATCTTTGGTTCCTGGAGAGGGGGGGGGGGGGGGCGGGGGGCAGGGGGCTCATGAGCTAAAATGATGTATCCATACGATGAAACATTTGACTCTTCCCCTCAAAAATCTTCTTTCAGGTGAAACTCAAACTATGTGGCTTGAAGTTGGAGTCATTCAGCATGCAGATGAGCCCACCATGACCTCTCTTCAAACTGCTGCCCGGAGGCATGCCAAAAGGTACTAATGACTTAAACAAGGGAGAAAATCTCACCTGGAAATAAACTGCTGAATCAAGACTTCCTGGGTGCCAGGTTGTGGGTTGCATAAAGTGGAGCTTTGAAAACTGAACTTGTCCACGTTTGTAGAGGCCTGAAAAAAACCCCAACCCAAAATGGTCATCACATTCCTTTATATCGTTCAGCTTCTCAGAAAGACATTGATAAACTTCCAGAGTAATTTACATATATACAACTTATATATGCGTACATTGAGATGTCCTTGATATTTTCCTTCGGTCGTTGACAATTTTGGCAATATAACTTCCTTTCTAACATTCTTGTTTTTGTCTGCTATCATCTTTGCGACAGCACCATAAGTAGGTTAAAAAAACTTGTAGAAAGCAGATATGATTTTAGATAGAAGGATACAGTTTGCTTTTATACGGTCAATAATATACTTTCAAAGACTATTACGCCCATAGAGCCGTAGCGTGAAGCGGACCAGGTGATAATAATCACGTCTTGGACAGGACAGGACGCTAGCCTTATGTAGAAGCTTTTACTCACAAGCTAGTGCTTGTACACACTTGCACCTGGATCGAAAAAATTGCATGATAAATGTTTTTGCCAAGAAACGCAACTTCGGACCTAGCTTTGCTAGGATTTGAACTCCACACCTCATGATCCTAAGTCTGGTAGCCTGAACACTGCCACCAACACCACTTCTGAATGATGGTGCATGTCACATGATTTTGGGAATTTTCGTAAACAGAAGAGTAAAGTGTTCAAATCCCAAGGACAAAGGAAGCATGAAGCAAATCTTCATTCAGAAGATTGTTAACAGTCACAGTCAATGCACACTTCTCTCTCACCCATTCCTTTGACTTAAACAGAAAGCTGAACTGTGCTCCCTGTCCAGTCATCAGCACAAAGAGGCAACATCGTTTCCGTTGATCATGGCGTAAATAACATTGTTGGCAGCAACATTGACTGAAGACAAAAAAGATGTATGTGAACACTACAACAAGTAGCTTATAGCATAAAGAAACAGAAAAGCGTAAAGGAAAATAATTAATCTGGAATGTAAAATCTTTATGTGAGCACATTACATATTTTAAAAAGTAAGGCTGGTCCATAGTATTTTTTTTAATACCACAAAACTTATAAAAGACTAAGAATCATTTCAGATAAATATTTCATAATTTTGATATTAAATTTTCTTTATTTTTTCATAGATCTAGAATGTACTGATTGAATGAGCATAATTTTGAATCATTTAGCTTATTTCAACAGAGGATTGAGTAGCAAGTTTTTGAAGATGTCTCAACCCCCATACCTTCCATCATCTTTAAAACTCTATGATCAATTCTTGTCTATCGTACCGTTAAGTAAGAGTGAATGATTTCTTTTAAAATATTGAACAATTTTTGTTTTTATAAAGCCAAATTTATTACAAAAAAGATTTAAATCCTGTCCACTCCTAAGAAAAAGAAAATCAACTCTGGATTTAACATGTTATAATTTACACTTACAGCAACCTGTTTCATCAGCATCATCATTGCGGCAATCCACTTTGCCGTCACAACGAGATGATATCGGAACACAAGAGTAATCCATACACTGGAACTCGCTTAGACAGACAGTCACCTAACGAGAAAAATCAATGAGTCGATTCCATGATTTAATGATATACATACATGCGTAAGCACTGTGGGTTAGTTTTACAAAACAACATAAAATCATCTGAGACATTGACAATTTATGGAGAAGAGGCGGGGTAGTCTGAATAGTGTACAATTTTAATATTTCTGTGATAATTTGAAACTGGTTCACAATGTAATTGCTAAACTTGAGAAGAATATCTAAATCTTTAAGCTGTACCGCGAAAATAAGTCTAGGCCACAGTTAACTTGAGATGTTAAATGAAGACAAATAACTCTTTTATTGTTTGAATGAAATCAAGACACACTGGCTTCTTAAAAGTGTATCCTTTTAATCAGTCCTGACTTGCTTTAAACATATACTTCACATGTAGCATTAAAAAAATATTATAACAAATTTTAATAGCCCTTTAGTAATTTCAGTACCTCATTGGAAATGGTGAGAGACACTTTAAAAATTAATTTTTTCTCTTTGTTTTTTTCTATTGGTGATAGTTGTTACTTTTTGTTTGTACCTCAGTACCTTTTATTCACGTCAAGCTCATCTCTAAAAACAACAACAAATGACTTCTACACTAACGTTGGCTGAAAAACATTGCTGCAAGGGGTAAGAAAAAGAGAAAATTTAGAATGAGGAAAATGCTCGGACTTCAATGGGCTCTAGCAAAACCAGTCAACTCACGGCAGCCTTTTTCGTCTGCACCATTGTCACAGTCAGAAATCCATCACAGCGGAGGTATCTGGAAACGCAACGACCGATCCTTCCTTCACAAGCGATTTTATCTGATCCACAGGCTGAAAGATGAAAGAAAAGAATTGACATATAACATCTATAAACTTGAAAAGAGAATATTGAATACATGATTTACAGTCTTGGCATTTGGGAGAAAACTTCAGTGTATAATCTTTAAAAACACTGAAATCACAGACATGCTGGACACATTTTACAGTCAACTTCTTTAAAATGGTGGGGGATTTTTTGGTGGGAAGGGTGGGGATGAGGAGGGGGACTTGGGGGTTGCACAGAAGGGGTCATCCAAACTATATAAAACATTATACTAAAATTACAAAACTTTATGACAAACACTGACCTCTCTTCTTGTTAAGGTCATACAAAACTTTATAAAAAAACATTTTTTAAAGACATAATACATAAACAAATCATTAATAGTAGAGTATGTAAGAGGCTCCGGTAACTCAGTCGCTAGAGCGCCTGACTATTATGCAGGAGGCCTGAGTTTGATTCCAAGTCCGGGCAAATTTTTCTGGTCAAGCCAGCAGCAAAATGAATAGCTAGGTCTATTTGGACTTGGTGAAAGAAAAGACGGCATGGAAAGCAATGGTAAACTACCACATTATGCTGTATGCCTAGAAGAATCAGGACTCTACACCTGATTACTCTACGCTCAACTGAGTATGGAATCCACTTTACTGCTTTTACCATGTAAGAACAATTTTTAAAATAGAAAAGAAAGAAAGACCAGAAGATCGGGAAGAAGAGCTTTATAGTCTAAAAATAATACAAAGGAAAATAAGGACAGTAAGAGATAATATAAGCATATTGTCTTCAGCAGAAAAGTTACCCAACTGCTTGAGAAAGTGTGAGATGACGATTATTATCAGAGATTACAAAGTAGCATTCACTTCCCCTCACTTACGGCAATTTTGCTCATCAGAGTTATCCCCGCAGTCGTCCACACCGTTGCACCAAAATAAGAAAGAAATCTGTACCCCGTTGTCACATTTTCTCCGGTCACGCTTGAAGCTAAAGGAAGAGATTGGGCCATTGTGTCAGACATAGATCATTTGTAGATGTAAAAATAAATCACTGCATCACGAGTCTAATAAACAGCTACAAACAGAAAAACAAAAGAATAGGAATAGAGGAAAAAAAAACAAAAAATTGGTCATTTTGACATCTGTTTTCACAGCAATGCACATCTTAACCTAGATTTACAATCCTCTTTACATTAATAACAATACCAGAGACTGTGGAAAGAGTAAGGAGGCTGCTACAAGAAGGGCAACCGTCTGAATCGTTTGCTTTATGTTATTTTCATTTCATTCCTTTATTTTTTGTCGAAATGTAGTTTTTCCACACTAAAATTCTATCTCCTTCATCATTTACAGAGCGATTTGTATAATATTTGGCACACAGGTTCCTCTTGTCAAAGCCAACAGAAAGACGTTGAGGTTTTTTGATATCCTGTAAACTTTTTGAGAATAATGTTTTTGGGTAATAACAATGCCATTTTG
Organism: Doris montereyensis; assembly: GCA_037039925.1. NCBI lineage: Eukaryota > Metazoa > Mollusca > Gastropoda > Nudibranchia > Dorididae > Doris > Doris montereyensis. The sequence goes on along the minus strand of JAXRKP010000694.1, from coordinate 15,191 downwards.
TATATATAAAAAATTAATAAAAAAAATATGTATCCAATATATCTAAAAACGATGTTACTCTTTAGATATTGAATGGAAAAAATAATATGCACAGGTTTTGAGTAATTTTATTTATAACCAAATGAGGAGGTTTTGAATATTGGGTCCAAATCAAGATGACGGCCGTTTTCATGGCAACGAAGGACGTTACAAACTTTTCAATGATATAGGATGACTCTATTTTGACAGTTACTCATATGTATAGTAAAAGCAAAAACCCAAACTCAAAATAATAAAAAAATGCACTTATTTTTTAACTGATCTCTTCATTAATTTATTCAATCAACAGTAGAGAAAATACAGAATCGTTTAATACCTAATCTGGCACAACTTAATGTTGATGAAGCCGCTAATTGGTGTATGCACATCATCCTCGACAAGGTCACTTTTTACGTCAAAACGTTTATAGATCTTCTTTATAAAAACTGAGTGACTCATTTATAGGGTGCATGATTTTTAATTTCACTTTGGCCAAATAAACTTTGATTTTAAATAGATGTAAAGTTCCTTCAATGCCAATACGGCTCATAGAGCCAGAGCTCATCCAGGTCTCTATACCGTGAAATGGAAGAAGTGATCCTTCCTGGACAGGACGCTAGTATGACGCAGGTTTTTACTCCCAAGCTAGTGCCTATACCCAATTTCACTTGGGTCAAGTGGGAAAAATGCATGTTAAGTGTCTTTTCCAAAGGAACACAACGTCGGACATAGCTTTGCTAGGATTCAAACCCGAACCTACTGATCCCATGATATTATGTCTGGCAGCCTAGGCACTTAGCAACTGATGCCACCTAAAGTGTTGTGTTTCATCTTATTCTCAAAGTCCTCACTGCTTCTCTGCTTATATCATTTCAGTCAATAGTTTGTTGCAGTTTTACTGTATTAGGTAAAACAAATGCAGATGGGTGTGACTATCAATGTTTGAGGATGCGAATACGAGCGTTTGTGTGTGATTCACTGTGTACCTAACGCTAATACTCAAATAGATGTGTTGTTGACCAGGTAACTGACCAATCCTTCATCTTGTCTTAATCATCCACAAGTTTGTCAATTTCTTGACATTGCTAAGATTTTTTGTAAGGACAATTGTGAAACAGTCACAAAATCCACAAAACAAGAATTAATTATAATATAATATGATGTTTTTTATCCAAAAACAATTGCTTCTTAAAACAGAAAAGATCAATTAAAGTGAGAATTAAATATACATTTATAATGAGAATATTCACTTACAACAGTTCATCTCATCGCTAAGGTCTTCACAGTGAAACACGTCATCACATCTATGACGCATGTCCCACAGGCAGAGGTCATTTGATGCACATCAAATCCACTGCAATCTTTGGATTGAAGGTTCAAAGGGTTGGTTTTTTTTTAGTTTGTTTAGAAAATATACAAAGAAAACAGCCTTCTAGTAGATTATGTTGCGTCATTGAAATTTTCATCGTCTGCCATATGAGGTGATCCCAGGGTGTGTTTAAAAGGAAACAGAAAGATGAAAGACATATGAAAGAGTGAAAGGATGAAGAACGGTCTACCAGTAACACCCACAAACGACCGCACTTCTAAAAAAGGTAAACAAAGCTAAGATAGGTCTGAGAAAACTTGGGCTTCCTTTCCATGCCATAAACAGACATCCTATTAATAAAAGATAAATGAAATTTTTGTTAAATTGAAATTTACCATGTCCACCATCATGGTGATCTCAGGGTGAATTAAGAGGAAATAGCAAGATAAAAGAGAAAAAAAGAGTAAAAGGAAAGAAGTAGGACTTACCAGCAGCGCCCAACTGCCCGCCGATAAATGAAAACCATTTTGTTTCGTCACTGAAGAAAATCATCACCAGCAAAAAGTCGGCGTAAAAATCTAGTTTAAAATCTGTAAAAGTTAGGAATCTGAACTAGAATGGGATGGAAAATGAAAGCTGAGAAAAACAAATGAATTTTGACAGTAACCGTTGTATTACCTGGACAGCCTATCTCATCAGATTTATCAAAGCATTCTATTGTTCCATTACATCTGCTGTCTTGAGGCATGCACTGGCCATTGGCACAAGTAAACTGATACGACGAACATGCTGGGGACAGAAGGAGGTACTGTTAGGATCTCATAAAACAAATATCATAAAGCAATTATCAAGACAAAATGTTGTGACAGCTGAAATTACCTTCAGCAATCATCAACAATGGTGTCAGGGTGATTGATTGACTAATTGCTTTTTACTCAGTTCATTATATGCGTTGATCCCAGGGTTACTTGAGATGAAATTGCAAAATGAGAGAGACAGATGAAGTAAACAGGATGAAAGGAAAGAAGCAGGATGAAAGGAAAGAAGCAGGATGAAAAGGAAAGAAGCAGGATGAAAGGAAAGAAGCAGGATGAAAGGAAAGAAGCAGGATGAAAGGAAAGAAGCAGGATGAAAGGAAAGAAACAGGATGAAAGGAGGATGAAAGGAAAGAAGCAGGATGAAAGGAAAGAAACAGGAGAAAGAAACAGACTTGAAAGGAAAAAGCAGGACTTAATCCAGCATCCTGTCATCCACCCACAATTTGAATAAAAAATAAAATCCAACAAAAAATAAGTTTTAATTGAAATTTATGCCATCCACCATATGCAGTGATCTCAGCTTGAATAAAGAGGCAGCAGCAAGAT
>JAXRKP010000694.1:0-7500 GCA_037039925.1 Doris montereyensis | reverse complement strand
CCTAAGTCCTCTTTTTGTTTATCACATTTATGGATTCAGTCGCAAAGGCATCCTCAAAAATGAAGAAAATGAATGTAGGTATGTGGAAGCTCAAACCAGTAAATGTATCAATGCTTTCATTTGCTGATGATTTAGTTCTGTTTGGAAAATCAGAAAGTGACCTCCAGTCGAATATCAACATAATGAACAATGAACTAAATAAAAGAGGAATGAGAGTAAATGCAAAGAAAACCAAAACAATGCTAGTAACTAGGGAAGCTAAAACACAAAATCTTAAATTGGGCAGGGAGAATTTAGAACAAGTTCAAAGCTACAATTAATTAGGAGTAATGATTAACTCAGAGGAAAACTAAGAGAAGAAATCAGCCAGAGAATCAAAAGGCAAGTGCAATATATAACCATCTAGGAAAGGCATTTGTAGGTAAAACAAGAATTGTCAACAAAAACCAAAATGGCAGTATACAACACAGTTTATTGTCCTACTCTCCTCTATGGCAGTGAAATTTGGACCTTAGACAGTAGAGAATACAGTAGAGTGCAGTAGGCAGCCGAAATGAAATATCTAAGAAGAGTAGTAGTGAAAACTAAAAGAGACAAAATCAGAAACACAACAATAAGAGATCAAACCAAAGCAGATAGCATAAAAACTAAGATAGAAATAAATCAATTGAGATGGTTTGGGCATGTAAACAGAATGAATGACAATAGAATAGCTAAATCAGTATACAGTGCTAAAGTCAAGGTAAAAGACCAAAAGGCAGACCTCGAGAAAGTGGGATTTAACTTTTTTGGAAGGAAACAGAAAATGCCAGGACAGGGCATCCTGGAGAAAGATCATCTCGGGCATCTGAACCCATACACCGAAAGGTAGAATGGGAAATGATAAAGAAAGAAAGACATAGAGACACTTGGATGAAATCTCTCTTCGGTTTGTTTCTTTTGCAATAAGCCCTACCGACACGGTGATCTCAGACTGCAACAGCCTAATATTCTCAATAGTCTGGCTGGGTGTGGAATTAAATGCTTTAAAAATAATATTTGAATACATTATAATAAAATGTAGTCGATGTGTTAACATTTATTTATATTTAGTACTCTAGATTTGGTGACACTGTCCGATTTTTTTACGTACATCCGAAAACGTTGCTCGGTTCAATCTCTAAAGAGTTTGTTAAATGTTTCTCTCGATCAACCAGATCATTTCACTCTACTAAAAATTACGTTTTAAATAGTGAAAAGGGCAATCACAGAGGCGAAGGAGAACGTTGGCCACAGATGGGAACCAGCAGGAAACCCTTCGTATGTCACAAGTGACCAATATGGAATAGCTTAGTATGAGGCACTCATTTCGGCCATTTGCAATGTGATCTCGACTACATGTATTTTCCCTAGATATATGGTCAATCAACATTAATTAATATGGTACAAGAGATACCCAATGTTCTTTCTTTGAGCTTTTACTCGTGCTAATAAAGACAAACAGCGGAGGCAAGGGGCATGTCGGAAGTGAAAGTAATGACATAAGATGATAAGTGAAAGCACAATGGGAACAAAGACGAGACAATACAAGGAATAGGACAGGAAACAAATCCTTGTTACCATGGATTTGTCTCGTCCTTTATGGGGCTTTCATATTATGCTTAGTCTCGGAGATCTAGCGCCCCTCATTATGGGGATGATTAATAGTACAAGATTTCAGTTTGGTATGGTCGGTTATGGTTTGATTTTTGATTTAGTGAAATCTACTCCATAGCACCAAATGCTGACGTATGCGTGGCTAGCAAACGTGTAAAATGTCCTCAGGACTGTTACACCCCGTCGAGCTGGAGCATATGCCATTTGTGTGAATGAGAACAAGGTGTTATTGCATAATTATAAATACATTCACTTCGCTTAGGCGGGACTCTAGCCTGTCGCATTTTTTAATCCACCTGTCTGGACAGGGTACACATACTTATACCTGGGTAGGGAGGGGAATGCGTGTTGAATAACCATGGAATTCAACATTGGTAGTCTAACATATTGTCAGGATTCGAACTCATGACCTCATAGTGCTAAGTCTAGAAGCATTATAGGTATAGAGGTTGTTACAATAACTCTTATTTCATCGCGTGCTAAGGTTGCATCTTACTATCGTTTACAATGGAATGATTGTGTACGAAGAGAGAGATATAGTTTGAGAGCTTTCAAAAAAAGTTTAAAGTCGTCCATAGCTCATTAATAGTAGGGTAATGAGGGACGAGAGAAGTCTTTAATTTTTGTTCTCTAAGGTCATGCGGCATAGTGTGTAGTTATGACAATAGTTTTCCCCACGTCACCTTTACTGGTCTGTCGGGGTCTAATACACCCTAGCTACCCATTTCGCTGCTGGGTCGACAGGGGGGCCAGAAAGCTCTTGCCCCGGGAGTGGGAATCGAGACGCAACGGCCTCGTATGTGTAGGTAGTTTGTAGTTTGTATCGAGTGAACTATCGGCGGCTCCGATGCCTTTCTAACGCTTTAGGTTATTTAATCTTTCTTTTGAGTTGTGTACGTAGGGGATAGTCTTAGTTGACACATAATGTTTTAGTGACATGGAGTCCCATTTAATTATAGTTGTTGTTAACTGTAACAGCAATAAGTTCCTGTTATTGTTGTTCAAATTCTAGCGTATTTGTTTTCGTATTATGTATTCAGTCAAGTTCATTCATTTAATTAATTCTTTCTTTTATTTTATTTTTTATTGAGGCAGGAGATGTGTTGGCATCCATTCAGCATGACAATCCTGTTGTTTTGTTTAGTCGATGGTTAATTATGTCTATCTTAATGTAATGCATATGAACATGAGTTCACTCTAGCTGTCTGAAGTGAATTTGAGTCGCGTGTATACGTGCCGTCTGTGTATGTTTTTTACGTCCTGTGTGTCATGTATATCCACCACAGTGTAATTTGTCTGTTGCGATAATAAAGTCGTCAAAGGTTTATGTCTTATTGTCGCAAAGTATTATCCTAATACATGTGCTCATGCGAGATTGAGTGCGCCAGGGCCTTTATTCTCTCCAGTTGGTGTGTGTGGTTGTACGGAGATGTGCTCGTGTGTGTAATATGCGTGTATGTAGGTGTCTGTGGGTGTGTCTGTGTAGATGGGTCTGTGTGTGGGTGTGAATGGGTGTGAATGGGTGTGAATGGGGTGTGTGTGTGTGTGTGTGTGTGTGTGTATGTATGTAGTGTGGTCGTGTCGTGGAGATTACAGAACACTTGGGTGTTGTAGCAACTTTGGTTCATGTAGCATCGTACTTTGTTCAGGGTGGTCCACATACACACACACACACACACACCACACACACACAACATACACACAGCACACAGCACACCTAACCGAGAAGTGAGATAAATTGTTTATAATTTTGTTAATATTTAACATTTTGCAGTGGAATTTGGCACAATGTTTCTCGCATGCCAGTCGCTCACTCGGAACGTAAGATTCTCAGGTTTTGGTTTATTGTGTTGCACAGTTTTTACAGGGTATCCGTTTAAAATTTGTTTTATATGGAATTGTCATCTCATGTTCTTTGAACGTAACTTCATTGGTGCGTGTTGTGTTTTCAAATTTGGCCACCCTTCAATATTCATAACAAAGATCTTGATTTCCAGTTTCACAAATAGTTTGTTTTCCTCAACACTTTGAATTGTTTTATAATTTCATTACGAATTATATTGTCAACCGTGTACTCTTGATTCTCGATATGTGAAAGTTGCGTGATATATATTTTTTGAGAGAACGGCAATGGTTGTTCAAAATTCTTGTAATTCCAAACACCGTTCCGTTTGATTGCAACGACATCTACACATCATGTGTGAATATTGGATGCACAATAATAGCATGTGTATCAAGTTTTATTTACAAACAAAGCTATACCAGTTTTAACTCATTTCACGTTTGTTTGTGTTTTGGTTTAGTTTTGGACCCATTCTGTACACTATTTGGATGGGGAAAGCAGACGGGAAAGCAATGGGTAACGTTATAACTGGCAAGAAGAGTGTTTTCTGTTTTGGCTTATTTTTGTTAAAGGTACATTAAGTTACTACTGTATTTATTGCTGCCATATGTTTTACAATGCCGTGATAGTAAGGCTCTGACCTCATAATAACTTACGCTTTTCATTAAGTTTCACCACCAGTGGTAGTCACCACTCACCAGTTCGCCATTGTGTTCTTACGTGGGGCATTTAATATAGATCTTATAATATGAAATCGTGGATGTCGTACTGCCTAGGCCTTAGATTTGTTTCATTGCAAATTCACCTTGTCCATCGTAATATGCGGTGATCTCTGGGAGAACTAAGGACGAGGCAGCAAGAGGAACGATAAGTGAAAGAGTGAAAGGAATGAAGTAGGATCTACCATCAGCTCCGGTCAACCGCTCACCCTAGGCTATAAGTCATAAATCATTTACAGTTCTGGCCATATGGAGAGACGGAGACAAACGTTTGTTTTGTTCAATAGGAATGTACCCCGTCACCATTTATAGTGATCTCAGAGTACATTAAGAGGAAGTGGCAAGAAGAAAAAATGTGTATTGGTATAAGTGAAGGGTAAGTAGTAGGACCTATCAGAAGCGCCCCGTCCAACTACTCACCAAAGACGTGGGTGGAGGTGAAGAGAAACTTGCACTAAACTCAACACAAAGGGTATAGGTGAAGCTGAGAGGAAGACTGGCAACCAGATGGGTTTAAGAACGTGACGGCATGGACTGGATTGGATAGTAGGCGTTGGTAGATCTATGGAGGCAAGGGTAGTGCATAAAGAAATAATGTGTCATAACATGGTTTAGGGGACGCTACGACTTGTCACTATCAAAGGCCACGCTAGGCTGGCTAGCTGCTGCTGCTGCTGCTGCTGCTGCTCATGGCTGATCCCCCTCGATGTGCCTTGAGTGTGGGAGGGTGTGGGGTGGTTGAGGGGTGATCCAGGGGCTTCTCCACCCTGACCTAACTAAAAGGTATCGGAAAATGGCTGAATTTATGTTTCTCCATTCGCATGATCGATTAGAGCGTGTGTTGCTTCTCGACTGTTGTTCTGTTTGAAAATGAAGTGTACGGTGCACTGTGTTGCTTAATGCAGTGGAATGTGTTTCCCCAGGCGTGGAAAGCAATGGCAAACTACCATATATATTATGGCGTATGCCAGAGAAAAATCAAAACTCGTCTCTTGATTCTCCTACGCTCAACTCTGGGTATGGAGTTTAATTTACTTTTAACCTCAGAGGGTAGGAAAGGGAGAGTGAGGGGAGGGTGGGGTGTGGGGGGGGGTCACAATATGCATGTTCTCACAAAATCGAGTTCCTTTGGGTATCGGAATAGTAATTTTATAGAAATCGGTATCGTTGGTTTGAGTGGAGAAACTGGTGGCATTTTTGTGCGTGGACGAATCCGACTGCAACGACGGTGGTGAAACCTAATGTACTGGGTGGTGATGATGGTGTGGTGATGGTGATGAATGATGACGATGATGATGGAAATGATGATGATGCTGATGATGGAAATGGATGATGATGATGATGATGATGATGATGATGATGTGATGATGATGATGATGGGAAATGATGATGATGATAACTATAGTAGAACAAGAGCTTATACCACACGCTATTAGTTTCCTTCTGAACGTTATGTGTACACTCTTGAGACCTTCCCATTCTATCTCTGTTGACATAGTTTGATAAAAAAAAACCTTTGAAAAATCAAATCTATATCGGTGGGAAAGGGACATGGATCCGGGGGCGGTGGGTGGGTGGTGGGCACAAAAATAGCTATAGTGTCTTTTTACCGAAAAGGCATCTTGAAAAAAGATACTAATTAAGAACTTTGAATCAATTCCTTTATGTTTCTACTTGGACAGCACTTGGGTAATTAATTCCTTTCATAAATCTATCTCTATGGAAGAAGTCAAGGGTTTTTAGGCATTGTCTTTTTCTTCTTCTTTCTTCCTGTTTACATACACATTATATGCCTTCACCCCTAATACATTATACTGAACGGCATTAAAACGCAGCAATTTTCGGATACATTAAGTAAATCCCTTGCACGTGTACGCATTGATTTTCAATGTCGATGTCTTACTACGTGGTGAGCTGTAGTAGTCTACGTGTCATGTACATTTTGTCTACCCACTTTATTTCCTCTTGTGTGTTAATTGTATTTATTGAGTACAAGTACAATAGTATGGTTGTCCTTGAATCCTTCATTTTTTGTTTCATATCGCTATTCTCGCACACGATCATCGCTTAACACATTGCTATCGAGAAAATAATATTTGTTGTTGTTCTTGTTGCTATCCTTATCTAACCGATTTTGAAAACTTGACAGTTGTCAAAACTTAAGTGAAGATCGTAACCGAGCGCTCGGCATAATCCAGGCTGGCGGTCTCACTGACACGCGTTGCAGGATTATTAACTTAATGTCCATCCAACAATAATCTGCCTGTCACCTATTGAACATCTCTACGATGAGCTAGGGCGGTCCAGTTCAGACATATCATGTCAAAAATACAGCACAATTACACAATGCTTTCTGTTACTTGAAGAACGGAATTCAAGTTAATCTTCAAGTCGTCCTATTAAATCGGACAATATCAATGTCGGAGAAGACAACTCTAACGGGACATATTCCTTTTTTTTTGAAAGTGCACTGATCTATTCTTTGAGAAAAGGGAGAGGGGGGGGGGGTGGGGTGTTTGCTAATCAACAGTGGTTCACTGTATCATGTGTATAAATCGTTACAAGAGTAATTAAAAGTTTTGCTAAGTTATCACAATGTTGGCTAAGCGTAATAAACCTGTTATCTTGAAATGTTAGTCCATCTTGTTAGTTTCTCCTTTCCTATATATTGGAAAATTGTTTTGGTTACACTTTGTCTTATTAAAAAAAAAAGAGAATACATAATATATCCCGTTCGTATACAAGTCATTTCAACTTTTCAATTGTAGAAAGTTAATAAATGACTTCATAAAATACCAAAGGAAAAAGAAAACAACACGAAAGCAACATTCACCACACAGAAATACAACATTGAAAAATGTGTATATGAGTTTAATGGCCCTTGGGCAAATATTACATTCATAATCTACAAATCACACTCTAACATATGTGGAAAATCCAAAAGGATGTAAGATGTGTCACGCAAAAATAAACGGCCACCACTCTCCTCCGCCCACCCCCCCCCCCCATGTCCACACGCACATATAACAACAGATTTTTATCCGGATTTTCCAAATGAGACATGGACATTTGATAAGAATATTATTAAATTTGTTTAATCAATTTGAATTGAAATACAACAGGAAAAATCTTTTTCAGTATTATATTCCAGCAACTAAAAGCTGTACTACCGGTTAGATTTTTGAGTGCAGAGTCTAACTTTAGGTGTAAATTTGGTTATAATTTCCATCTATTGCAATCTTTCCGCTCTAGCGTTGGTTTTAAGCTGCAGTTTTTATTGAGGATCAGATTGGCTTAGTTATG
>JAXRKP010000693.1:150000-238176 GCA_037039925.1 Doris montereyensis | reverse complement strand
TTTTCTTAATTAAAATAAACTGGCGCTGTTTGTTAAAAATAAATGTAGCAAAGAGAGGCGATTTGTATTCTATTCGAGTATTCACTGTAACCGATGCAGGGTGTTCAACATTTCAATACTGCTGTCATGTCTTGATCTCCCAAGCAATATCGGCAGCACGAATTATGAATAAATATTGAAAATGAACTCAATGAACCCGATGGCAGCTATTCAGTGATGAGGGCCAATCCATCAACGACCGTTTAAATATATATATTATATATATATATATATATATATATATATATATATATATATATATATATATATATATATATATATCATTTATATATATATATATATATATATATCAATCTGCTGATTTGCAACGTTGCTGGGTTTACCTGTCTATTAATTTGTATCATTTATTTGTTATTCTTTGTGACTTAAAGTTTCTCTTTTTTAACCAAGTAAAGGTATGTCTACAGTTTGACTCGAAATGCAGGTCTAATATTATCATATTTAATAATTCCGTAAACATGCTAAGACAAGTAAGAGCGGCCCACCAGTTGCCGATGGCATATCAAAAGTATTTGTTTGTATGTCAAGTCGTTCGTGAAGCTAATACACTTATTGGGTGTAAGGAACAAATTCAGACGGCGTTTATAGGGTTAATTGAGTTCGTTTCTGGATACATGTATTTATTTATTATGCTTTGTAGCAACACCATAACATCATCAATAACGATAACGCATTATTTCTTTGCAATATGGGCTCCTACGTAATAACGTTGAACAGTCAACCAATGAATATGACGTGTTATACAATCATTCAATAAATACAACTTGTTATGTTTTAAGCCAATGAATATGGCGTGTTATACAATCAGCAAATTAAATATAACTTGTTATACATTTAGTCAATGAAAAAACTTGCTAAACATTCAGGCCATGAATATAACATCTTATACATTCAGTCATGAATGTGACGTGCTATACATTTAGTCATCAATATGATATCTTGTACATTCAGCCACTGAAAATGACATGTTATACACTCATCCATTTAATATGACATATTTTAAATTAAGTCAATTAATATAACATGTTATATATGCAGCCCATGATTATGACGTTTTATATATTATTCAAATGAAAATGAATATTACATGCAATGAATATGACGTGTTATGCATTCATCCAATACATATGACGTGTTATCTATTCAGGGCATCAATATGACGGATTATTAATTCAGCCAATGAATGTGACGTGTTATACATTCAGCCATGAATGTAACACTGAGCCAATGAACATGACGCGTTATACATTCAGCCAATGAATATGGGGTGTTATACATTCAGCCAATGAATATGGGGTGTTATACATTCAGCCAATGAATATGACGTGCCATACATTCCACCAATGAATATGACGTGCTATACATTCCTCCAATGAATATGACGTGTTGTACATTCAGCCAATGAATATGACGGGCTATACACACGGCCATGAATATGATGTCTTATACATTCCACCAATGAATATGACGTGTTATACATTTCATCCAATGAATATGACGTGTTATACATTCCACCAATGAATATGACGTGCCATACATTCCACCAATGAATATGACGTGTTATACATTTCGTCCAATGAATATGACGTGTTATACATTCAGCCAATGAATATGACGTGCCATACATTCCACCAATGAATATGACGTGTTATACATTTCGTCCAATGAATATGACGTGTTGTACATTCAGCCAATGAATATGACGGGCTATACACACGGCCATGAATATGACGTTTTATACACACGGCCACGAATATGACGTTTTATACATGCGTCCACTGAATATGACATGTTATACATTTCTCCAATGAATAGGGGCGTGTTACACATTCCTCCCATGAATATGACGTTTATACATGCAGCAAATGAATATGCCTTTTTACAGATTCAGGCATGAATATGATCTTTTATACATTCAGACAATGAATATGACGTGTTATACATTCAGACAATAAATATGACGTGTTATACATTCAACCATGAATATGCATGTTATACATTCAATCATAAATATGAAATTTTATACATTTAGCTCTGAATTTTACGTGTTCAACATTCAGCCAATAAATGTGACGTTTTATACATTCAGCCAACAAATATCATCTGTTATACATTCAACCAACGAATGTGACGTGTTATACATTCAGCCATGAATATAACACTGAGCCAATGAACATGACGCGGTATACATTCAGCCAATGAATATGGGGTGTTATACATTCAGCCAATGAATATGACCTGTTATACATTCAACCAATGAATATGACGTGTTATACATTCAACCAATGAATATGACGTGCTATACATTCAATCAATGAATATGACGTGTTATACATTCAGCCGATGAATATGACGTGTTATACATTCAACCAATGAATATGACGTTTTATACATTCAACCAATGAATATGAGGTGTTATACATTCAGCGAATGAATATGACGTTTATTCATTCAGCCAATGAATATGACGTGTTATACATTCAGCAATGGATATAACGTGTTATACATTCAGCCAATGAATATGACGTTTATACATTCAGCAAATGAATATGACGTGCTATACATTCAGCCAATGAATATGACGTGTTATACATTCAGCCAATGAATATGACGTGTTATACATTCAGCAATGAATATGACGTGTTATACATTCAGCCAAAGAATATGACGCGTTATACATTCAGCCAAAGAATATGACGCGTTATACATTCAGCCAATGAATATGACGTGTTATACATTCAGCCAATGAATATGACGCGTTATACATTCAGCCAAAGAATATGACGTGTTATACATTCAGCCAATGAATATGACGTGTTATACATTCAGCAATGAATATGACGTGTTATACATTCAGCAATGAATATGACGTGTTATACATTTAGCCAATGAATATGACGTGTTAGACATTCAGCCAATGAATATGACATGTTTACATTCAGCCAATGAATATGACGTGTTATACATTCAACCAATGAATATGACGTGTTACACATTCAGCAATGAATATGACGTGTTACACATTCAGCCAAAGAATATGACGTATTATACATTCAGCCAAAGAATATGGTGTGTTATACATTCAGCAATGAATATAACGTGTTATACATTCAGCCAATGAATATGACGTGTTATACATCAAGCAATGAATATGACGTGCTATACATTCAGAAATGAATATGACATGTTATACATTCAACCAATGAATATGACGTGTTATACATTCAGCCTATGAATATTGCGCGTTATACATCCAGCAATGAATATGACGTGTTATACATTCAGCCAACAAATATGACGTGTTATATAATCAGCCATGCATATGACGTGTTATACATTCGACCATGAATATGGCATGTCATATATTCAGCCAAAACAGGTGCCAGACGACTGGAATAAGGAACCGTAGTACCAATACATAAGAAAGGATCGACTTTGGAATGCTCAAACTATAGAAGGATATCATTACTTAGCGTACCAGGAAAAGTGTATGGCAGGATTCTGGAAATGAGACTAAGGAAAATGGTAGAGGATCAAATTGAAGAACACCAGAGTGGATTTAGACCAGGAAAAAAGTGTACAAGAGCACATATTTGAAATTCAACAATAATAGAAAAATTCCTTGAGAGAAACATTGACTGGCAACTGTGTTTTATTGACTTAGAAATGACATTTGACACTGTGAGGAGGGACGAACTATGGCATTCGTTAAAAGCACACAATGTAGAGCAAAACTTTATAGAAGCCATAAAAGCTTTTACAATAAACCAACGTGTACAGTGAGAGTAGCTGGAAATGTATCTGCAGAATTTAATGTAGATATAGGAGTAAGACAGGGTTGTACCCTAAGTCCTCTTTTGTTTATAACATTTATATATTCAGTCACAAAGGCATCCACAAAAATGAAGAAAATGAATGTAGGTATGTGGAAGCTCAAAACAATAAATGTATCAATGCTTTCATTTGCTGATGATTTAGTTCTGTCTGGAAAATAAGAATGGGACCTCCAATCGAATATCAACATGATGAATAATGAATTAGATAAAAGAGGAATGAGAGTAAATGCAAAGAAAACCAAAACAATACTAGTAAATAGGGAAGCTAAGACACAAAATCTTAAATTGGGCAGGGAGAATTTAAAACAAGTTCAAAGCTACAATTACCTAGGAGTAACGATTAACTCAGAAGGAAAACTAAGAGAAGAAATCAGCTAGAGAATCCAAAAGGCAAGTGCAATATACAACCAAAATGGCCGTAAACAATACAGTTTATTGTCATACTGTCCTCCATGGCAGTGAAACCTGGACCTTATACAGTATGGAATACAGTAGAGTACAGGCAGCCGAAAGGAAATATTTAAGAAGAGTAGTAGGGAAAATTAAAAGAAACAAAATCAGAAACACAACAATAAGAGATCAAACCAAAGCAGATGGCATACAAAACTAAAATAGAAATGAATCAACTGAGATGGTTTGGGTATGTAAACAGAATGAGTGACAATCGAATAGCTAAATCATTGCTAAAACGTAAGGTAAAAGACCAAAGGGCTGGCCTCTGAGAAAGTGGGAAGAAGATATAAAAGAGGCATTAACTCAAAGAAATTTAACTTACACGGAAGGAAACAGAAAATTTCAGGACAGCGAAGCCTAGAGAAAATCATTTCGGGCATCTAAACCCATACACCAAAAGGTAAAATAGGAACTGATAGAGAAATAAAGAATATATTCAGTCAATGAATATGACGTGTTATACATTCAGCAATGAATATGAAGTGTTATACATTCAGCTAATGAATATGAAGTGTTATACATTAACCCCTGAATATGACGTGCTATACATTCAGCTAATGAATATGACGTGTTAAACATTCACCCCTGAATATGACGTGTTATACATTCACCCCTGAATATGACGTGTTATACATTCACCCCTGAATATGACGTGTTAAACATTCACCCCTGAATATGACGTGTTATACATTCACCCCTGAATATGACGTGTTATACATTCAGCTGATGAATATGACGTGTTATACATTCAGCAATGAATATGAAGTGTTAAACATTCACCCATTAATATGACGTGTTATACATTCAGCAATGAATATGACGTGTTATACATTCAGCCATTAATATGACGTGTTATATCTTTTGATCATGAAATTTACGTCTTATACATGCAGCCAATGAATATGACGTCTTATACATTCAACGAATGAAACTGACAGGTTATACATTCAGCAAATGAATATGTCGTGTTGTATATTGAGCCAATGAATGTGATGTGTTATACATTCATCCGATGATCATAACATGTTATACAATCAGCCAAGGAATATAACGTTTTATAATTTAGCAAATGAATATAACATGCAACCAATGACTATGATGACTTATGAATATGACGTGTTATATATTCAGCTAATGATTACATTCAGCCAATGAATATAACATGTTGTATATTCAGCCAGTTTCATTGTAAACAAAGCTTGTCATTGCTATTCATTTATTTACATATTACATTGCTTGATTACCTATATAAACTTTATACAATTACTGTTTTCTTGAAGCTTTGTAGCCTGTCTTGGCCATAAACCTATTAACACTAGGCTTTGCATGTTTGGCTGTTTTACAACGAGGCGTTGTAGCTAAACCGTAGTATCGTGAGCTGATGACCACGGCTGGCACAGGTGGAATTGGGGCGAGGGGTGGGGGGGGGGGGGGTCAGAACATTGTACTCTTAGGAAATGTACTTCACTGTACTTCCGTCGCTTGACTCAGGTGTGAATGAATACCCTGCTATAGGTAGAGAAAGATCTTGTCAGATTGTTAGTACAAAGAACGTGACAGGCCTGTGTACTTTATCCTCCCCTGGGAGTTGAGAAGGCTTTTAAATGAAATGGCCTGCTGAGGGCTACATGGTGTGCAGTCGGTGAGCCTGCACTTGTACGGGGCTAAGGGCTATAACTCTTTGAATACTTTTTATCTTTTGTTATGCAATATTTCTTAAGCCAATTATAAACATTACGACGTTGACTTAAGCTTTAATAAAATGGGTTAAAAACACTCATCAAACAGCTACATTATTTACATAACGGTTATTGTGTGTTCATAGGAGATAAAGTAATGTAAGGTTTCACTCATGGCCGTTATGGCCCATAGAGGCGGAGTTTATCCCGTGTTTGAATACTGTACCGCTTTGATAGGACACTTGTCTGACGCAGGTCTTTACTTCCAAGCTAATGCTTGACCCATTCAATGCTGTCGGGATTCTCTATTTTTTTTTCTTTGGGGGTTTGGGGGGAGGGACGTGGTGTTCTATATGGTCTATAATAGTTAATGCGCTGCAATCACTTCGTTGTGACTTAAGAAGCGCAAATTTTCTTATTATTACTTTTTAGCACTATCAACAACCACCTATTTCACACACATAGTTGTTACTGATCGTACATGCAGCCTGTATTAGTTTGAGGGCATCGTGTCCTCTGATACAGTAACTGGTATCCGTAGGTGGGACACCGCCCCATAGGCTGTTACTGGTGGTCAACACTTGACCACTTATCTCTCCAACCCAGTTATCCGTCGTTGAATCATAACGAGCGGATGTCCAGAAGTTACTAAAACTGTTCTGAATCGCCATAAAAGCAGCTTGCACGGCATTCATTTTCTCCACGCTGTCAACGAAAACCAACTTTGCATTTAAAGATGCACACGCAGAGCGAGCGGTGTTATGGTTGACCCAACTGGTTGAAGCATGAAAGCAATAGGGCTTGTACGTCGGTGATGCTGTATACTCTTGAAAATCTGAGTGAGCACTGCAGTCCGTGCTGGAGCTGCAAGTATCTACAGGGGACTCTGTCGGGGTTGGCTCAGTTCCTGTTATTTCACAAGCGTAGTTGTTACTCAAAGAACATTCATAGTCTGTTAGTGCACTTCCAGAGTGTCCCCTGATGCAGTTACCATTGTTCGGGTCCACAGGTGGAACGCCGTTCCACAGGGGATTGCTAGGCGTAATAATTTGTCCACTCTTTTCCCTTTCCAAGTGCCTGAGGTCTGATCGTACTTAGCAGATGTCCAGAAATTCCCCGCCCAGCCTGTTTAGTTGAATACGTCCTGTACTGCTTGCATTTTTGTTGGTGAATCGACGAAAACCAAAGATGCCTGTCGCGCAATACAATTAGATCGAGCCAAACTGTGAGACGTCCAGTCCAAGGAAACAGAAATGCAGAACTTCTTCTGTGCAACAGTCAGGAACTTCGGAGTGTTTAGCGGCTAGTTCCTTCTACCGTAGAATCTGTTGTTGTCATTGCAATTTCATCTGTCGGGGTTGAGTCACTTACTGTTATTTCACAAACGTAGTTGTTACCCGAAGAACATTCATAGTCTGTTAGTGCACTTGCCCCTGAGCAGTTACCATTGTTCGGGTCTAAGGTGGAACGCCGTTCCAATTGATGTTTGTCCAGTTGCCTGAGGCCTGATCGCCTTAAAAGCCTTGTTTATCGTTGAATACGTTGTACTGCTTGCATTTTTGTTGGTGATGCCTGTTGTACAATTAGATCGAGCCAAACTGTGAGACGTCCAGTCAAGGAAACAGAAATGCAGAACTCCCCGCCCAGCCTTGTTTATCTTTGAACAGGTACGTCCTGTACTGATGTCATTTTCTCTTTGAATCCAAGTGATGAACAATCATTAGAGATGTCCAAAATTCAAATACGTCCTACTGCTTGCATTTTCTGTTGGTGAATCGATGAAAACCAGAGATGCCTGTCGCGCAATACAATTAGATCGAGCCAAAACTGTGAGACGTCCCAGTCTAAGGAAACAGAAATGCAGAACTTCTTCTGTGCAACAGTCAGGAACTGAAAGTTCCTTCTACCGAACATTCATAGTCTGTTGAGTCACTTACTGTTATTTCACTTGTCACACCATTGTTCGTCTAGGAACTCGTTCCAAGTCTGGTAATAACTTGTCCACTCTTTTTCGCCTTTCCAAGTCCTGAGGCTAGATCGTACTTAGCAGATGTCCAGAAATTCCCCGCCCAGCCTTGTTTATCTACGTCCTGTCTGCTTGCATTTTTGTCTGGTGAATCGACGAAAACCAAGATGCCTGTCGCGCAATACAATTAGATCGAGCCAAACTGTGAGATGTCTAGAACAGTTCTGTTATTTCACAAACGTAGTTGTTACTTCTACCCGTAATAACTTGTCCACTCTTTTCGAAGTGCCTGAGGCCTGATCGTACTTAGCAGATGTCCAGAAATTCCCCGCCCAGCCTTGTTTATCTTGAACTTTGAATACGTCCTTACTGATTTTCTCTGGTGAATCGACGAAAACCAGAGATGCCTTTCCAGTCCACAGAAATGTCCGGAGGTTTAGAACTCCTCCTCAAGGCTAGTTCCTTCTACCGTAGAATCTGTTGCATTTTTCATCTGAACTTACTGATTTCACAAACGTAGTTGTTAAAAAACATTCATAGTCTGTTAGATTCCAGAGTGTCCCCTGATGCAGTTACCATTGTTCGGGTCTAGATGGAACGCCGTTCCACAGGGGATTGTGGCGTAATAACTTGTCCACTCTTTTCGCCTTTCCAAGTGCCTGAGGCCTGATCGTACTTAGCAGATGTCCAGAAATTCCCCGCCCAGAATCTTTGAATACGTCCTGTCTGCTTGCATTTTCTCTGGTGAATCGACGAAAACCAGAGATGCCTGTTGCGCAATACAATTAGATCGAGCCAAACTGTGAGACGTCCAGTCTAAGGAAACAGAAATGCAGAACTTCTTCTGTGCAAACTGAAAGTCTGTCACTACCTTCTACCGTAGAATCTGTTGTTGTCATTGCAATTTCATCTGTCGGGGTTGAGTCACTCCTCCTATTTCAAAGCGTAGTTGTTCCCGTAAAACATTCATGTTGTTAGTGCACTTCCAGAGTGTCATTGATGCAGTTACCATTGTTCGGGTTGGTGGAACGCCGTTCAGTCGGGATTGGCGTAATCTTGGTTGTTAATTCAGCAGATGTCCAGAAATTCCCCGCCCAGCCTTGTTTATCTTTGAATACGTCCTGGTTGCTTGCATTTTCTCTGGTGAATCGACGAAAACCAGAGATGCCTAATTCAGCCAAACTCGTCCAGTCCAAGGAAACAGAAATGCAGAACTTCTTCTGGTTGTTAATTCAGTCGTTGGTCTCATTGCAATTTCATCTGTCGTTGTTAATTCAGTCGTTGGCTCCCTGGTTGTTAATTCAGTCATTGGCTCCCTGGTTGTTAATTCAGTCGTTGGCTCTCTGGTTGTTAATTCAGTCGTTTGCTCCCTGGTTGTTAATTCAGTCGTTGGCTCCCTGGTTGTTAATTCAGTCGTTGGCTCCCTGGTTGTTAATTCAGTCGTTGGCTCCCTGGTTGTTAATTCAGTCGTTGGCTCCCTGGTTGTTAATTCAGTCGTTGGCTCCCTGGTTGTCAGTTCAGTCGTTGATTCATGGGTTGTCAATTTTGTCATTGGCTCCGTGGTTGTCAATTCTGTTGTTGACTCCGTGGTTGTCAACTCTGTAGTTGACTCCGTGGTTGTCAATTCTGTTGTTGACTCCGTGGTTGTCAATTCTGTCGTTGACTCCGTGATTATGAATTCTATTGTTGACTCCGTGGTTGTCAACTCTGTTGTTGACTCCGTGGTTGTCAATTCTGTCGTTGAATCCGGGGTTATCAATTCTGTCGTTGACTCCGTAGTTCTCAATTCTGTCGTTGACTCCGTGATTGTCAATTCTGTTGTTGACTCCGTGGTTCTCAATTCAGTCGTTGGTTCCGGGGTTGTCAATCCTGTCGTTGAGTGCGTGGTTGTAAATTCTGTTGCTGACTCCGTGGTTGTCAATTCTGTCGTTGATTCCGTGGTTGTCAATTCTGTTGTTGACTCCGTGTTTGTCAATTCTGTTGTAGACTCCGTGGTTGTCAATTCTGTTGTTGACTCCGTAGTTGTCACTTCTGTTTGTGATTCCGTTGTTATCACTGTTGTTGGTTTCGACATGTCAGCTGTGGATTGTATGGTAGGTGACACAGGCATTGGCTGCATTGAGACGCTAGTGGTGAGGTTCAAATCACTATTGGTATTAGCAGTAGTGGTATCGAATACAGTTAAAGTTGCATTGGACTGTTCGACTTTGTAAGCTCTTTCTGTTTCAGAATAGGGACCTAGTGTAAGCTTCTCTTCAATGATACCAGTGAAAAGCGCGCACTGCTTCCCTTGAATTTGAAATCCATTACAGACGTTGTCAATCCGAGAACACGCGACAGCACATTTCAAGACGCTATCTATATCGTATAAAACAGAATGCTCCTGAGGCGGCTGTTTCAATACTATCTTAGTAAAACTAAAGTTTAGAATACTTCCAGTTGAGAATGAGAGACGCAACAAAGGTATTAGCACCAACAAAAGTTGCCTAACGGTCTGCATGTCTGTGTCAAAAGTGCCGATATACCATGATAAAATGTATTAACATGGGTGCTATAATGGCATTTAGTCGCAATGAGAAAGAGAATGTAATGTCTACATCATGAAAACAATTCATTTCTACTTGTAACGAATGCCCGTCATGGTGACGAATGACTTGAAGTTATAACCTAGTTTCTCTGAAGCGCTACAGAGCTTGTCTTTCTTTAGCCGATGAAGTTTGAAGAAACCGTTTGACTTGTTTGTGAATTTTAAATCATGTTAATTCATTCCCCTGCTCGCTTTGATATTGATTATTGTTTCCTCTTTGAATGTAAATGTTTTAAGGATGTCCGCATGACGGTGCCATTGATAATTTGTCTGCTTTCAGACCATGCAAACTTGGCTTCTTTTTTAGATGTTCAATGGAATGCTTAATGAACAGTTACACTCAATAATTTACACAATAGTGTGTTTTCTAAAAACATTAATTACGGATAAACTCAATTGTGTCTAGGCTTCAAAGAAAAGAGTTGGTTGGTCCATTAGAAATAAGGATGCTTATCAATAGAAGCTGGCGTTAGAAGAAAAACACACGCAAAGGAAACAAATAGAAACATGAACACTTAGTTTTGTTTACTCACTTAAACTTGTCTTTGTATTTTCAAAACTCATACATTTAGCATAAGCGCAGGCTTGTGGAAT
This sequence comes from Doris montereyensis, assembly GCA_037039925.1. NCBI lineage: Eukaryota > Metazoa > Mollusca > Gastropoda > Nudibranchia > Dorididae > Doris > Doris montereyensis. The sequence continues at coordinate 227,001 of JAXRKP010000693.1, read as the reverse complement.
TATAATCATTCCAGTTTGCAATCTGGTTGGCTCTTGAGCGTCTCCTTCTTCATTTCCTCCTCCGTTGTCCTCAACCCCCCCCTCCATTGCCAATACCCTGTGCGACATTACAACCCAGGGGATAAGTCCACACACACACACACACACACACAAACACACACACACAAACCGTGGGACAGTTTAGCCCTATGGAAGGATATACAAACCTTGTGTGACATTATAGTCCTAATGAAAGATACAAAAATCCTGTGTGACATTATAGCCCTAATGAAAGGTACAAAAACCCTGTGTGACATTATAGCCCTAATGAAAGGTACAAAAACCCTGTGTGACATTATAGTCCGAATAAAGGTACAAAACCCATGAAAGGTACAAAACCCATGTGTGACATTATAGCCCTAATTAAAGGAAAGGTACACAAACCCCGTGTGACATTATAGCCCTAATGAAAGGTACAAAACCCATGTGTGACATTATAGCCCTAATGAAAGGTACAAAAAACCCTGTGTGACATTATAGCCCTAATGAAAGGTACAAAACCCATGTGTGACATTATAGCCCTAATGAAAGGTACAAAAACCTTGTGTGACATTATAGCCCTAAGGAAAGGTACACAAACCCCGTGTGACATTATAGCCCTAAGGAAAAGTACACAAACCCAGTGAAAAATACACCCACTCTGTGTGACATTATAGTCCTGTGGAAAACTACACCCACTCTGTGTGACATTATAGTCCTATGGAAAGGTACATACACCCTCTGTGACAGTATACCCTAAGGAACGCTGCACTCATCCCGTGTTATATAATTGGCCTCTGGAAAGGCACACACACCCTATCAAACAAAATAGCCCTCAGGAAAGGTACATACACCATGTGTGACATTATACCCTGAGGAAAGCTGCACCCACCCAGTGTGACACTATAGGCGTATGGAAAGGTACACACACTCTGTGTTACATAAAAACCATATGGAAAGGTACACATACTCTGTGTAACATTATAACCGTATGGAAAGGTACACACACTCTGTGTGACATTAAAGCCGTATGGAAAGGTATACACACTCTGTGTGACATTATAGTCGTATGGAAAGGTACACACAATCTGTGTGACATTCAAGCCGTATGGAAACGTACACACTCTGTGTGACATTATAGCCGTATGGAAAGGCACACACACACTCTGTGTGACATTATAGCCGTATGGAAAGGTACACACACTCTATGTGAAATTATAGCCGCATGGAAAGGTACACACGCCGTGTGTTACATTATAGCCGCATGGAAAAGTACACACGCACTCTGTGTGACATTATAGCCGTAGGGAAATGGACGCAAATCCTGTGTGACATTATAGCCCTATGGAAAGGTACACACACCTTGTGTGACATTATAGCCCTATGGAAAGGTACTCACACCCTGTGTGACATTATAGTCATATGGAAGGGTACACACACCCTAAGAGATATTATAGCTTCATGGAAAGGTACTCACACCCTGTGGGACATTATAGCCCAATGGAAAGGTGTATACACACCATGTGTGACATTATAGCCCTATGGAAAGGTGTATACACACCATGTGTGACATTATAGCCCTATGGAAAGGTGTATACACACCATGTGTGACATTATAGCCGTATGGAAAGGTACTCACACCCTGTGTGACATTATAGCCGTATGCAAAGGTACACAAACCCTGCGTTACAGTATAGCCATATGGCAAAGTACACATACCTTGTGTTACATTGTAGCCATATGGAAAGGTACACACACCATGTGTTACAGTAAAGCCATATGCAAAGGTACACACACCCTGTGGTACATTATAGCCATATGTAAAGGTACACACACAATGTTTTACATTATAGCCGTACGGAAGGGTACACACACCCCGTGTTACAGTATAGCCATATGTAAAGGTACACACACCATGTTTTACATTATAGCCGTACGGAAGGGTACACACACCCCGTGTTACAGTATAGCCATATGTAAAGGTACACACACCATGTTTTACATTATAGCCGTATGCAAAGGTACACACACCCTGTGTTCCATTATAGTCTTATGGAAAAGTACAGACACCTTATGTGACATTATAGCCGTATGGAAAAGTATACACACCCTATATGACATTATAGCCGTATGGAAAGATACACACACCCTGTGTTACATTATAGCCGTATGGAAAAGTACACACACCCTATGTGACATTATAGCCGTATGGAAAAGTACAAACACCCTATCTGACATTACAGCCGTATGGAAAGGCACACAACCTGTGTGACATTATAGCCGTATGGAAATGTACACACACCGTGTGTCACGTTATAACCGTATGTAAAGTTACACATACCCTGTGTGACATTATAACCGTATGGAAAAGTACACACACTCTGTGTGACATTAAAGCCGTATCGAAAGGTACACACACTCTGTGTGACATTATAGTCGTATGGAGATGTACACACACATATGTGACATTAAAGCCGTATGGAAACGTACACACTCTGTGTTACATTAAAGCCATAGGGAAAGGTACACATACTCTGTGTGACATTATAACCGTATGGAAAGGTACACACACACTCTGTGTGACATTAAAGCCGTATGGAAAGGTACACACACCTGTGTTACATTATAGCCGTATGGAAAAGTACACACACCTTGTGTTACATTATAGCCATATGGAAAGTTACACACACCATATGTTACAGTATAGCCATATGCAAAGGTACACACACCCTGTGTTGCATTATAGCCGCATGGAAAGGTACACACACCCTTTGTTACATTATAGCCATATGGAAAGGTACACACACCATGTGTTGCATTATAGCCGCATGGAAAGGTACACACACCCTTTGTTACATTATAGCCATATGTAAAGGTACACACACCCTGTGTTGCATTATAGCCGCATGGAAAGGTACACACACCCCTGTGTTACAGTATAGCCATATGTAAAGGTACACACACCATGTGTTACATTATAGCCCTATGGAAAGGTACACACACCCTTTGTTACCTTATAGCCGTATGGAAAAGTTCACACTCCTGTGTGACATTATAGCCGTATGCAAAGGTACACACAACCTGTGTTACATTATAGCCGTATGGAAAAGTACACACACCTTATGTGACATTATAGCCGTATGGAAAAGTACACACACCCTATGTGACATTATAGCCGTATGGAAAGGTACACACACCCTGTGTTACATTATAGCCGTATGGAAAAGTACACACACCCTATATGACATTATAGCCGTATGGAAAGGTACACACACCCTGTGTGACATTATAGCCGTATGGAAAGTTACACACACCCTGTGTTACATTATAGCCGTATGGAAAAGTTCACACTCCTGTGTGACATTATAGCCGTATGCAAAGGTACACACACCCTGTGTTACATTATAGTCGTATGGAAAAGTACACACACCCTATGTGACATTATAGCCGTATGGAAAAGTACAAACACCCTATCTGACATTATAGCCGTATGGAAAGGTACACACACCCTGTGTAACATTATAGCCGTATGGAAAGGTATACACACTCTCTGTGACGTTATAACCATATGGAAAGTTATACACACTCTGTGTGACATTAAAGCCGTATGGAAACGTACACACTCTGTGTTACATAAAAGCCATAGGGAAAAGTACACACACTCTGTGTGATATTATAACCGTATGGAAAGGTACATACACTCTGTGTGACATTAAAGCCGTACGGAAAGGTACACACACTTTGTGTGACATTATAGCCGTATGAAAAGGTACACACAATCTGTGTGACATTAAAGCCGTAAGGAAACGTACACACTCTGTGTGACATTATAGCCACATGGAAAGATACACACACTCTGTGTCACATTACAACCGTATGGAAAGGTACACACTCTGTGTGACATTATAGTCATATGGAAAGATACACACGCCGTGTGTTACATTATAACCGCATGGAAAGATACACACGCCGTGTGTTACATTATAGCCGCATGGAAAGATACACATGCCGTGTGTTACATTATAGCCGCATGGAAAGATACACACGCCGTGTGTTACATTATAGCCGCATGGAAAGATACACACGCCGTGTGTTACATTATAGCCGCATGGAAAGGTTCACGCGCACTCTGTGTGTGACATATGGAAAGGTTCACACGCTCTGTGTGACATTATAACCGAAATGGACGCACATCCTGTGTGACATTATAGCCCTATGGAAAGGTACACACACCTTGTGTGACAATATAGCCCTATGGAAAGGTACTCACACCCTGTGTGACATTATAGTCATATGGAAGTGTACACACACCCTATGAGACACTATAACCCTATGGAAAGGTACTCGCATCCTTTGTTACATTATAGCCCTATGGAAAGGTACACAAAGCCTGTGTGACATTATAGCCGTATGCGAAGGTACACAAACCCTGCGTTACAGTATAGCCATATGGAAAGGTACACACACCCTCTGTGACATTATAGTCTTATCGAAATGTACACACACCCTGTGTTACATTATAGCCGTATGGAAAAGTACACATACCCTGTGTAACATTATAACCGTATGGAAAGGTTCACACACTCGGTGTGACATTCAAACCCTATGGAAAGGTACACACACTCTTTGTGACATTAAATCCGTATGGAAACGTACACATTCTGTGTTACATAAAAGCCATAGGGAAAGGTACACATACTCTGTGTGACATTAAAACCGTATGGAAAGGTACACACACCCTTTGTTACATTATAGCCGTATGGAAAAGTACACACCCTGTGTTAAATTATAGCCGTATGGAAAAGTACACACACCCTGTGTTCAATTATAGCCGTATGGAAAAGTACACACACCCTGTGTTAAATTATAGCCATATGCAAAGGTACACACACCTGTGTTAAATTATAGCCCTATGGAAAAGTGCACACACCCTGTGTGTTACATTATATGGAAAAGTTCAAACACCCTATTATAGTCTGGAAAAGTACAAAATTATAGCCGTATGGAAAAGTACACACACCTGTATTAAATTATAGCCGTATGGAAAAGTACACACACCCTGTGTTACATTATAGCCGTATGGAAAAGTACACACACCCTGTGTTAAATTATAGCCGTATGGAAAAGTACACACACCCTATGTTAAATTATAGCCGTATGGAAAAGTACACACACCCTGTGTTAAATTATAGCCCTATGGAAAAGGTACACACACCCTGTGTTAAATTATAGCCGTATGGAAAATGTACACACACCCTGTGTGACATTATAGCCGTATGGAAAGGTACACACACCCTATGTGACATTATAGCCGTATGGAAAGGTACACACACCCTGTATGACATTATAGCCGTATGGAAAGGTACACACACCCTATGTTATTATAGCCGTATGGAAAGGTACACACACCCTGTGTTAAATTATAGCCGTATGGGAAAAGTACACACACCCTGTGTTACATTATAGCCGTATGGAAAAGTACACACACCCTATATGACATTATAGCCGTATGGAAAGGTACACACACCCTGTGTTACATTATAGCCGTATGGAAAAGTACACACACCCTGTGTGACATTATAGCCGTATGGAAAGGTACACACACCTGTGTGACATTATAGCCGTATGGAAAAGTACACACACCCTATGTTACATTATAGCCGTATGGAAAGGTACACACACCCTGTGTTACATTATAGCCGTATGGAAAAGTACACACACCCTGTGTTACATTATAGCCGTATGGAAAAGTACACACACCCTATGTTACATTATAGCCGTATGGAAAAGTACACACACCCTGTGTGATATTATAGCCGTATGCAAAGTACACACACCCTGTGTTACATTATAGCCATATGGAAAAGTACACACACCCTGTGTTACATTATAGCCGTATGGAAAAGTACATACACTCTGTGTTACATTATAGCCGTATGGAAAGGTACACACACCCTGTGTTACATTATAGCCGTATGGAAAAGTACACACGCCCTATGTGACATTATAGCCGTATGGAAAAGTACACACACCTATGTGACATTATAGCCGTATGGAAAGGTACACACACCCTGTGTTACATTATAGCCGTATGGAAAAGTACACACACCCTGTGTGACATTACAGCCGTATGGAAAAGTACAAACACCCTGTGTTACATTATAGCCGTATGGAAAGTTACACACACTGTCTGACGTTATAGCCGTATGGAAAGTTACACACACTGTGTGACGTTATAGCCGTATGGAAAGGTACACACACCCTGTGTGACGTTATAGCCGTATGGAAAGGTACACACACCCTGTGTGACGTTATAGCCGTATGGAAAAGTACACACTACACACACCCTGTGTGACATTATAGCCGTATGGAAAGGTACACACACCCTGTGTGACATTATAACCGTATGGAAAAGTACAAACACCCTGTGTTACATTATAGCCGTATGGAAAGTTACACACACTGTGTGTGACATTATAGCCGTATGGAAAGTTACACACACTCTGTGTGACATTATAGCCGTATGGAAAGTTACACACACTCTGTGTGACATTATAGCCGTATGGAAAGGTACACACAATATGTGTGACATTATAGCCCACTATGGAAACGTACTCACTCTGTGTTACATTAAAGGCCATATGGAAAGGTACACATACTGTGTGTGACATTATAACCGTATGGAAAAAGTACACACAATACTGTGTGACATTATAGCCGTATGGAAAGGTACACACACTCTGTGTGACATTATAGCCGTATGGAAAGGTACACACAATCTGTGTGACATTATAGCCGTATGGAAAAACAAACACACTCTGTGTGACATTATAGCCGTATGGAAAGGTACACACTCTGTGTGACATTATAGCCGTATGGAAACGTACACACACTGTGTGACATTAAAGCCGTATGGAAAGGTACACACACTTTGTGTGACATTATAGCCGTATGGAAAGGTACACACAATCTGTGTGACATTATAGCCATATGGAAAGGTACACACGCCGTGTGTTACATTATAGCCGCATGGAAAGGTACACACGCACTCTGTGTGACATTATAGCCATATGGAAAGTTACACACACTCTGTGTGACATTTTAGCCGTATGGAAAGGTTCACACGCTCTGTGTGACATTATAGCCGTATGGAAATGGACGCACATCCTGTGTGACATTATAGCCCTATGGAAAGGTACACACACCTTGTGTGACATTATAGCCCTATGGAAAGGTACTCACACCCTGTGTGACGTTATAGTCATATGGAAAGTGTACACTGACCCTATGAGACATTATAAGCCTATGGAAAGGTACTCACACCCTTTGTGACATTATAGCTCTATGGAAAGTTGTACACACACCATGTGTGACATTATAGCCCTATAGAAAGGTACACACACCCTGTGTTACATTATAGCCGTATCGAAAAGTACACACCTTGTGTTACATTATAGCCATATGGAAAGGTACACACACCATGTGTTACAGTATAGCCATATGCAAAGGTACACACACCCTGTGTTACATTATAGCCGCATGGAAAGGTACACACACCCTGTGTTACAGTATAGCCCTAGCTACATGGTTAAATAGCCGTATTGAAAAGTACACACCATGTGTTACATTATAGCCGTATGGAAAGGTAAACACACCCTGTGTTACATTATAGCCTATGGAAAGGTACACATGGAAACACCCTGTGTTACATTATAGCCGTATGGGAAAAACACACACACCCTGTGTGACATTATAGCCGTATCGAAAGGTACACACACCCTATGTGACATTATAGCCGTATGGAAAAGTACACACACCCTATATGACATTATAGCCGTATGGAAAGGTACACACCCTATGTTACATTATAGCCGTATGGAAAAGTACACACACCCTATGTGACATTATAGCCGTATGGAAAAGTACAAACACCCTATGTGACATTATTGCCGTATGGAAAGTACACACCTCTATATGAAAGGCATGGACACACCCATATGTTTATAGACGTTATAACATTATATGGAAAAGTTACACACACCCTATGTGACATTATAACCGTATGGGGCAAAGCTTAGACACACCCTGTGTGACATTATAACCGTATGGAAAGCTACACACACCCTGTGTGACATTATAGCCGTATGGAAAAGGTACACACACCCTGTGTTACGGTATAGCTGTATATGGAAAGGTACACACACCTGTGTTACATTATAGCCATATGGAAAGGTACACACACCTGTGTTACATTATAGCCATATGGAAAGATACACACACCCTGTGTTACATTATAGCCGTATGGAAAAATGCACACACACCTATGTGACATTATAGCCATATGCAAAGGTACACACACCCTGTGTTACATTATAGCCGTATGGAAAATGCACGCACCCTATGTGACATTATAGCGGTATGGAAAAGTACACACACCCTATGTGACATTATAGCCGTATGGAATGTTACACACACCCTGTGCGACATTATAGCCGTATAGAAAAAGTACACACACCTGTGTGACATTATAGCCGTATGGAAAGGCACACACACCCTGTGTGACATTATAGCTGTATAGAAAAGTACACACACCCTGTGTGACATTATAGCCGTATGGAAAGGCACACACACACCCTGTGTGACATTATAGCCGTATGGAAAAAGTACACACACCCTGTGTGACATTATAGCCGTATGGAAAGGCACACACACCCTGTGTGACATTATAACCGTATGGAAAGGTACACACACCCTGTGTGACGTTATAACCGTATGGAAAGTTACACACACCCTGTGTGACATTATAACAGTATGGAAAGTTACACACACCCTGTGTGACACTATAACCGTATGGAAAGTTACACACACCCTGTGTGACATTATAACCGTATGGAAAGTTACACACACCCTGTGTGACATTATAACCGTATGGAAAGTTACACACACCCTGTGTTGACATTATAGCCGTATGGAAAGCTACACACACCCTGTGTGACATTATAACTGTATTGAAAATTACACACACCCTGTGTGACATTATAGCCGTATGGAAAGTTACACACACCCTGTGTGACATTATAGCCGTATGGAAAGTTACACACCCCTGTGTGACATTATAACCGTATGGAAAGTTACACACACCCTGTGTGACATTATAGCCTATGGAAAGGTACACACACCCTGTGTGACATTATAGCCGTATGGAAAGTTACACACACCCTATACATTAAAGCCGTATGGAAAGGTTACACACACCCTATGTGACATTATAGCCGTATGGAAAGGTACACACCCTGTGTGACATTATAACCGTATGGAAAGTTACACAACCTGTGTTACATTATAGCCATATGGAAAGGTACACACACCCTGTGTGACATCCTAGTCATATGGAAAGGTACACAAGCCCTGTGTTACAGTATAGCCATATGGAAAGGTACACACACCCTGTGTTACATTATAACCGTATGGAAAGGTACACACACCCTGTGTTACATTATAGCCGTATGGAAAGTTACACACACCCTGTGTGACATTATAACCTGTATGGAAAGGTACACACACCCTGTGTGACATTATAAGCCGTATGGAAAGTTACACACACCCTGTGTTACATTATAACCATATGGAAAGGTACACACACCCTGTGTGACATTATAGCCATATGGAAAGGTACACAAACCCTGTGTTACATTATAGCCATATGGAAAGGTACACAAAACCTGTGTTACAGTATAGCCATATGGAAAGGTACACACACCCTGTGTTACATCCTAGTCATATGGAAAGGTACACAAAACCTGTGTTACAGTATAGCCATATGGAAAGGTACACAAACCCTGTGTTACAGTATAGCCATATGGAAAGGTACACAAAACCTGTGTTACAGTATAGCCATATGGAAAGGTACACAAAACCTGTGTTACAGTATAGCCGTATGGAAAGGTACACACAAAATCCCTGTGTTACATCATAGCTATGGAAAGGTACACAAAACCTGTGTTACAGTTATAGCCATATGGAAAGGTACACACACCCTGTGTTACAGTATAGCCCTATGGAAAGGTACACAAACCCTGTGTTACAGTATAGCCATATGGAAAGGTACACAAACCCTGTGTTATATTATAGCCATATGGAAAGGTACACAAAACCTGTGTTACAGTATAGCCATATGGAAAGGTACACAAAAACCTGTGTTACAGTATAGCCATATGGAAAGGTACACAAAACCTGTGTTACAGTATAGCCCTATGGAAAGGTACACAAAAATCTGTGTTACAGTATAGCCATATGGAAAGGTACACAAAACCTGTGTTACAGTATAGCCATATGGAAAGGTACACAAAACCTGTGTTACAGTATAGCCATATGGAAAGGTACACAAAACCTGTGTTACAGTATAGCCATATGGAAAGGTACACAAAACCTGTGTTACAGTATAGCCAAAACCTATGGGAAAGGTACACTCAAAACCATGTGTTACAGTATAGCCATATGGAAAGGTACACAAAACCTGAAAGGTACACAAAACCTGTGTTACAGTATAGCCATATGGAAAGGTACACAAAAAAATAGCTGTATGTTACCAGTATAGCCATATGGAAAGGTACACAAACCCCTGTGTTATAGTATAGCCATATGGAAAGGTACACAAAACCTGTGTTATATTATAGCCATATGGAAAGGTACACTCAAATATTATAGCCATGTGTTACAGTATAGCCATATGGAAAGGTACACAAACCATGTGTTACAGTATAGCCATATGGAAAGGTACACAAACCTGTGTTACAGTATAGCCATATGGAAAGGTACACAAAACCTGTGTTACAGTATAGCCATATGGAAAGGTACACTCACCATGTGTTATATTATAGCCATATGGAAAGGTACACAAAACCTGTGTTACAGTATAGCCATATGGAAAGGTACACAAACCCTGTGTTACAGTATAGCCATATGGAAAGGTACACAAAACCTGTGTTATATTATAGCCATATGGAAAGGTACACAAACCCCATGTGTTACAGTATAGCCATATGGAAAGGTACACAAAACCTGTGTTATATTATAGCCATATGGAAAGGTACACAAACCATGTGTTAGCCATATAGCCATATGGAAAGGTACACAAAACCTGTGTTACAGTATAGCCATATGGAAAGGTACACAAAACCTGTGTTACAGTATACCGTAAAACCTGTGTTACAGTATAGCCATATGGAAAGGTACACAAAACCATGTGTTACAGTATAGCCATATGGAAAGGTACACAAACCATGTGTTATATTATAGCCATATGGAAAGGTACACAAAACATGTGTTATATTATAGCCATATGGAAAGGTACACTCACCATGTGTTATATTATAGCCATATGGAAAGGTACACAAAACCTGTGTTATATAGCCATAAAGCCATATGGAAAGGTACACAAAAGTATAGCCATGTGTTACAGTATAGCCCTATGGAAAGGTACACAAAACATCACCATGTTATATTATAGTATATACACAAAACATGTGTTATATTATAGCCGTAGGAAAGGTTTCCCATGTGTAATTTTTACCCCTGCAAAAAGGCACACACTTCTTCTTCTTCTTCTTCTTCTTCTTCTTCTTCTTCTTCTTCTTCTTCTTCTTCTTCTTCTTCTTCTTCTTCTTCTTCTTCTTCTTCTTCTTCTTCTTCTTCTTCTTCTTCTTCTTCTTCTTCTTCTTCTTCTTCTTCTTCTTCTTCTTCTTCTTCTTCTTCTTCTTCTTCTTCTTCTTCTTCTTCTTCTTCTTCTTCTTCTTTTTCTTCTTCTTCTTCTTCTTCTTCTTCTTCTTCTTCTTCTTCTTCTTCTTCTTCGTCTTAAAAAACAACTACAACTACAACAACAATAAGAAGGATCTAAGAAAAGAAAAGCAATGCCTTGGTTGAATGGAACGCAAACAGAACACTGGTATCGTTTGCTAGACCATAGTATAATGGAATATCTATTATGGGAATAGGAAATTAACTTGGTACGGCTATGCTTACAATATTAAATGGCCTTTCTTAACTCGTTTAAGAAGGAAAACACGGAGGGAACAAGGTGAAGGGCATGACAAAAAAAAGAGATGGGATGGGAAGACAACATTGCGGAAAGGCCAGGGCAGACCTCCTCCAAGACCCAAAAGCCTTGCTGACGACCGACAAAATAAACGGAAGAAAGCCCCTAGTTGTTTTCCCCCAAGCCACGCCATAACTATAAAGATTTGGATCTACCACGTATATCGCACTATATCTACTATATACACGCTAACACAGAAATTGCATGTTTTACGCATCGATACCACATTGCTGTCTTTGTTTTCCACGCGTGCATAATGAACGTGTTAACTTTTCGTTTGACTGCATGGGAAGCAATACAAGAGAGGGTGAGAAGGAAAAAATCAATAGAGCTTCAAGAAATTAAATGCTTCCAAGGTGTTAGGGCAGCCAGCTGTTTCTTTTGATGATGTGGGTTTTTTTCTTAGGTAACTCAAAATTACTTAGAATTTACAATTTAGGAACACTTAGAATTTTTTTCTGAGTTAGAATAGTAAAGCATGACTCATGTCCTCAACTCCTAAAACTCCAGACAAGAAGTAGGAGTGTGAGGCATTTACATTTTTTTTCTTCTTCATCTCCACGTCGTTATTTTAATTCATTGCTGCATTTCGCCGTACGAAATAATTATGATTCCATCTATGTACAAAATTAGCATTTCACTTTATTGTATTAATATATTATGACGTCTTTAACATTACGAAAGTGGGAGGTATATGACTGCATGAATGAGAAAGAGTATAAATTATGTTTATTGTATTAATTCTCCAAGAAAACTATTTAGAGAAAGTGACTGCTCCAATAAGCGGCCTCATTAGCATTGCATCACACGAATGGATGCCAATCATGACTATTCATTCTTTTTTAATTATAGAAGTAGCTTCACGTTATCATTGTCATGATTAATCAAAGATGCATTGATTCATTAGCATGACGAGTTTAATGATACTGAAGACATGAATCTGATTAGTGTGTATGTCTGTTTGTCAATCTCTGTGTCTGTTGGTCTGTCTGTCTGTCTGTCTGTCTGTCTGTCTGTCTGTCTGTCTGTCTGTCTGTCTGGCTCTATCTCTTCTTCTCTCTCTCTTCTCTTCTTCTTACTCTCTTCTTCTTCTTCTTCTGTCTTCTCTTTGTCTCTTCTCTGTCTGTCTCTCTCTCTCTCTCTCTCTCTCTCTCTCTCTCTCTCTCTCTCTCTCTTCTCTCTCTCTCTTCTCTCTCCCTCATTAATCTCTCTCTCTCTCTCTCTCTTTCTCTCTCTCTCTCTCTCTCTCTCTCTCTCTCTCTCTCTCTTTCTATTTGTGATCGGAAGCCATCTCCCTCCCCTTTTCTCCCTCTCTCCCGCTCTCAACCTCTTTCTCTCTCTCTCTTCTCCTCTTTCTCCCATGTGGCCTTGAGAAAGAGTATCCTCTCCAAATTCCTTCTCTCCAGAGTCAACTCTCTCTCTCTCTCTCTCTCTCTCTCTCTTCTCTCCCTCTCTCTCTCTTTCTCAACTCTCTCTCTCTCTCTCTCTCTCTCTCTCTCTCTCTCTCTCTCTCTCTCTCTCTCTCTCTCTCTCTCTCTCTCTCTCTCTTCTCTCTCTCTCTCTCTCTCTCAAAAGGCTCTCTCTCTCTCTCTCTCTCTCTCTCTCTCTCTCTCTCTCTCTCTCTCTCTCTCTCTCTCTCTCTCTCTCTCTCTCTCTCTCTCTCTCTCTCTCTCTTCTCTCTCTTCTCTCTCTCTCTCTCTCTCTCTCTCTCTCTCTCTCTCTCTCTCTCTCTCTCTCTCTTCTCTCTCTCTCTCTCTCTCTCTCTCTCTCTCTCTCTCTCTCTCTCTCTTTCTCTCTCTCACTCTCTCTCCTCTCCCTCTCTTTCTCTCTCCCTCTCCCCCCCCTCTCCTTCTCAGTTTCTTTATTTTGAAGTCGATGTGGGAAAATTAGTATCCACGCTGCTTGTCTTAGACAGAAAAGGACAGAACTCTGGTATTGTTGATGTTTTTTAACTTGATACATGTATTCAAGTGATACTTTTGAACAGTGTGTATGCTAGGTGAATATAGAAAACATTAACATTTACTAGAATTAATGCAATGAATAAAAACATAAAGTAGATATTGAAGCCCCATAATAAGAACAACGATGAGACAAAATACAAAAGATTAAACATAAAATATACTTCAGAATCTAACGTGTGACCTTCACATTGGTACGCATTGCCTCGCACTATGGGCCATGCTAACGTTGACAGATCCAACAGCTGGAAATGTACAAATACTGTTTTTCATTAAAAATTCTTAATAATAATAGTAAAAATAATAATAATAATAATAATAATAATAATAATAATAATAATAATAATAATAATAATAATAATAATAATAATAATAATAATAATAATAATAATAATCATAATAATAATAATAATTATTATTATAATAATAATAATAATTATAATAATAATAATGATAATGATAATGATAATGATAATGATAATGACAATGATAATGATAATGATAATGATAATAATAATAATAATAATAATAATAATAATAATAATAATAATAATAATAATAATAATAATATAATAATAATAATAATAATAATAATAATAATAATAATAATAATAATAATAATAATAATAATAATAATAATAATAATAATAATAATAATAATTCTTTCTTTCTTTATCAGTTCCCATTCTACCTTCCGGTGTATGGGTTTTAGATGCCCGAAATGATCTTTCTCCAGGCTGCCCTGTCCTGCCATTTTCTGTTTCCTTCCGTGAAAGTTAAATTTCTTTGAGTTAATGCCTCTTTTATATCTTCTTCCCCCATTCTCCGAGGTCTGCCTTTTGGTCTTTTACCTTGAGTTTTAGCACTGTATATTGATTTAGCTATTCTATTGTCATTCATTCTGTTAACATGACCAAACCATCGCAGTTGATTCATTTCTATCTTAGTTTTTATGCTATCTGCTTTGGTTTGATCTCTTATTGTTGTGTTTCTGATTTTGTCTCTTTTAGTTTTCCCTACTACTCTTCTTAGATATTTCATTTCGGCTGCCTGCACTCTACTGTATTCCCTCCTGTCTAAGGTCCAAGTTTTACTGCCATAGAGGAGAGTAGGACAATAAACTGTATTGTAAAACTGCTATTTTGATTTTTGTTGACAATTCTTGTTTACTTACAAATGCCTTTCCTAGATGGTTCTCTGGCTGATTTCTTCTCTTAGTTTTCCCTCTGAGTTGATCATTACTCCTAAGTACTTGTATCTTTGAACTTGTTCTAAAATCTCCCTGCCTAATTTAAGATTTTGTGTTTTAGCTTTCCTAGTTACTAGCATTGTTTTGGTTTTCTTTGCATTTACTCTCATTCCTCTTTTATTTAATTCATTATTCATTATGTTGATATTCGACTGGAGGTCCCTTTCTGATTTTCCAAACAGAACTAAGTCATCAGCAAATGAAAGCATTGATACATTTACAGGTTTGAGCTTCCACATACCTACATTCATTTGCTTCATTTTTGAGGATGCCTTTTGCGACTGAATCCATAAATGTAATAAACAAAAGAGGACTTAGCATACAACCCTGTCTTACTCCTATATCTACATCAAATTCTGCAGATATATTTCCAGCTACTCTCACTGCACATGTTGGTTTATTGTAAAAACTTTTAATGGTTTCTATTAAATTTTGCTCTACGTTGTGTTCTTTTAAGGAATGCCATAGTTCGTCCCTCCTCACAGTGTCAAATGCCTTTTTCTAAGTCAATAAAACACAGGTGCAAGTTAATGTTTCTCTCAAGGAATATTTCTATTATTTGTCTAATTGAAAAAAATGTGATCTTGTACACTTCTTCCTGGTCTAAATCCACTCTGGTGTTCTTCAATCTGATCCTTTACTCTTTTCCTTAGTTTCATTTCCAGAATCCTAACATAAACTTTTTCCTGGTACGCTAAGTAGTGATATCCTTCTATAGTTTGAGCATTCCATAGTTGACTCCTTTCTTGTGCATTGGTACTACCGTTCCCTCATTCAAGTCGTCTGGCACCTGTTTGGACTTCCATGCGTGTTAACATATTGCATGTAGTAGTTTGTCTGCCTCTCTCCCTTGGTTTTTAATCTTTTCTGGATAAACTTGATCTGCTCCTGGGGCCTTTCCTAATTTCACTTTTCTTATAGCTGTTTAAACTTCTTCCATTGAGATATCTACATCTTCAGCTGTATCATCTCGATTACTTGTTACTCTTAATGATTGATCTGTACTCCTTGTTTCATGTGTTCTGGAGGGATTATGTAATTGTTGAAAATACTTTCTCCATGTTTCCATGATTTCATAATTTCTCCTTTGGCGTTCTTAATTTGTCATATTGAGGCATGCTTTGATCTTTCTCATGCTCTTCATTGCTTCCCAGAACAGGTTTTGATTTCCTTGATAGCTTTCTTGAAATCTTTGTCCAAACTCTTCCCACTGTTCCTGTTTTGCTTTCTAACTTCCTCTTTGGCGATAGTTCTTTTACTCACGTAATCTATCCTATCCTCTGGTCTCTTTGTTTGCAAGTATTTCTTCCAGGCATCCTTCTTTTCTTTGATCTTAGTCTTGACATTCTCATTCCACCATGCTGTTCTTTTCTTATCTCCTTTAATTTGTTTTCTACCACAGACCTCTTCAGTACAACTGAGGAGTGTTTCTTTATATATTTGCCACTTTTCTTCTATTGTGCTTTCCTTTAGGTCCATCTGCCTTTCCCTGACAGATTTTTTTTATCCTAGATTGGTATATCTGTTTTTCAATTGGTCTATTTAGTTCTTCTATTTTGAGTTAAGTAGCTTTCTTCTGTTTCCTTTTCTGTTTGTTTTCTTCAGTTAATAATCTCATTTTGGCTATCACTAGGTGATGATCACTAAATATTTCAGCTCCTCTGCTTACTCTAGCATCCATTGTACTGTAAAAAAGGGAGCTGCTAACTATTATGTAGTCTATGATTGACTTTTCACATCTGTTTTCATTTATTCTTGTATATTTGTGGATATCTTTATGAGGAAAAAAAGTGTTAGCTATTTTCATGTTATTCTTTAAGCAAAAATCTATTAGTCTCTCTCCATTTGGAGAAGCTGTTGTCTCTCCTTCTTTACCTATTACTTCTCCTGATGTTTCTACATTGTTGCCTACTCTAGCGTTTAAATCTCCTAAAAACATGAATTCCTGTTTGAGTCTGAGATTCTCTGCAGCTATATTGTAAATCATTTTGAAGATATCTTTTTCTTCTTTGGTGGCATCTTCGTTTGGTCCATAAGCTATTAATAATTTAATTTCTCTTCCTTTTGGTTTAATATTTACCTCTAATAGCCGTGGGCTTACAAATTTCCACCTTTCTAGTAGCATTTCTTGCCTTTTATGCATCAGGAGACCTACTCCTGCTCAGCTCTATCTTTGACATCTACTCCTGAGAAGATTAAAATATGATTTGGTCCTACATTTTCTATTCCTTGCCCTTTTTCTTTGTTTCTGTAATAGCCAAAATGTCTACTTTGAATTTTTCCATTTCTTCAACTAATTCTAACTCCTTTCAATTAATTGCCCTAAACATTCCATATTCCAAAAATCACAGTCCGTGTTCTTTTCCAGAGTCGTCTTCGAAAGTTCAAGCCGAGTATATCATTGTATGTATTACTTTGAATCAGATTGTTTTGGATAAGCAGGGATTAGCCCACTGTACCCTAGGTAGATGGTGGGGCTGCCACCTTGAAGCCCCCACTGGGCCTTGTTATTTTCTATCAGGGTTAACTCCCTTAGCCTTAAATCATTCAAGACCAGCATGCAAGGCAGCAGGTTGTTATTTTCTGTCAGAATTAACTCCCTTCCTTGGTCAGTCAAGACCGGCCTGCAAGGCAGCAGGTTGTTTTCTGTCAGGGTTAACTCCCAGTCAAACTTTGGTCAGGTTGTTTTCCAAGACCTAAACCTGCAAAGACCTACCTGCAAAGCAGGGAGACTCATGGAGGGCGGGACCATCTACTCCCCGTACAGGTGCTTACCTGTCCACTGCCCGAATAATAATAAGAATAAAATAATAATAATAATAATAATAATAATAATAATAATAATAATAATAAATAATAATAATAATAATAATAATAATAATAATAATAATAATAATAATAATAATAATAATAATAATAATAATAATAATAATAATAATAATAATAATAATAATAATAATAATAAAAATGCATTTAATTATTGGTCGCCTCTTATCCTCCGAAATGTTCATTGGCGCTTTACAGTAAAATATCAAACAAAATTACAGATTGTATTAAATGCGCTACAACAAGAACAACAAATAAATGACAGTCCAACCCACATATATCGACATCGCATATATTGACATCTTGCATATATATCGACGTCATGTCAAAGTCTCGTTTTTTCGTACACATCTTAAGTAAAAAAAGAAACACTGATATATCGCGGTAAATTTGACTCAGACCCCTTATGTCGGTTTCCCAATTTTGTCGGTACTGGCAATAATCAATCTATAGACAACATAAGTGTCCTTTGATGGCCGGTAAATCGATTAGTGAAAGCGAAGAATTGGCAATTGAAAACACATGCATTTAGACCAAGAAAATACTACACACTAGAGCAATCAAAGCCAATTAAAACGCATTTCTACCAATGAAATTCCACGCACTGTACCAATCAAAGCCAATGAAAACACATTTCTATCAATGAAATCCCACCCACTGTACCGATCAAAGCCAATTAAAACGCATTTTTACCAATGAAATCCCACACACTGGATCAATCAAAGCCAATTAAAACGTATTTCTACCAATGAAATCCCACACACTGTATCAATCAAAGCCAATTAAAACGTATTTCTAGCAATGAAATCAATGAAATCCCAATTAAAACGCATTTCTACCAATGAAATCCCACACACTGATCTATCAAAGCCAATTAAAACGCATTTCTACCAATGAAATCCCACTGTACAATCAAAGCCAATTTACCAATCAAAGCCAATGAAAACACATTTCTACCAATGAAATCCCACGCACTGTACCAATCAAAGCCAATGAAATAAAACGCATTTCGCATTTCTACCAATGAAATCCCACGCACTTTACCAATCAAAGCCAATTAAAACGCATTTCTACCAATGAAATCTCACGCACTGTACCAATCAAAGCCAATGAAAACGCATTTCTATCAATGAAATGAACTATACCAATCAAAGCCAATGAAAACGCATTTCTACCAATGAAATCCTACGCACTTTCAATCAAAGCCAATTAAAACGCATTTCTACCAATGAAATCCCACGCACTGTACCAATCAAAGCCAATGAAAACGCATTTCTACTATTGGAATCCACCCACTGTAAATCAAAGCCAATGAAAACGCACCAATGAAATCCCACCACTTTACCAATCAAAACCAATGAAAACGCATTTCTACCAATGAAATCCCACACACTGTACAAATCAAAGCCAATTAAAACGCATTTCTACCAATGAAATCCCACGCACTGTACCAATCAAAGCCAATGAAACGCATTTCTTCCAATGAAATCCCACGCACTGTACCAATCAAAACCAATGAAACGCATTTCTACCAATGAAATCCCACGCACTGTACCAATCAAAGCCAATGAAAACGCATTTCTACCAATGAAATCCCACGCACTGTACCAATCAAAGCCAATGAAAACGCATTTCTACCAATGAAATCCCACGCACTCAACCAATCAAAGCCAATGAAAACGCATTTCTACCAATGAAATCCCACGCACTGTTCCAATCAAAGCCAATGAAAACGCATTTCTACCAATGAAATCCCACGCACTGTTCCAATCAAAGCCAATGAAAACGCATTTCTACCAATGAAATCCCACGCACTGTACCAATCAAAGCCAATGAAAACGCATTTCTGCCAATGAAATCCACGCACTGTCAATAAATGAAACCAATGAAAACGCATGCTCTTCAACCAATGAAACCTGCTGCGCCCTACACCAATCAAAGCGCGACTTGATCACACATTACCTTCGATGGACGTTGTATTATGGCTTTTTTGGTGGTGTGCCTTTATTTTATTGGTTGCTCTGATACATCGACAACCTCCTATTTGACCAAATTTGGTGGTCCCAGTGATGTCTATATAAGAGGGTTGGGCTGTATGTTAGTCCTACAATTTTAAGAACGCTATTTTAAAAATAATAAAACAGTTTTTAAACTATAATGCTCTAAAAGTTCGGTCTTAAGATGCTTTTTTAAAACTTTGAAATGAAGGGCTGATAAATTTTTTTTTTAATTCCAGTAAAAGAGGGGCAGCATGAATACTGAAAGATTTTTTGTATGCTAAAATACAAGATGACCTTTGATAGTTGACATGGTGATCAAGAAGGCATTTGGTGATCTTAATACTTAAACTTAATGCTCTTATAAAAAGTAGATGAACAAAGGGATCCAGCTCTGAAATACGATAAAACAAAACCAAAGTTTAAACATTTGTAACAATAACAAAGGTATTACAAATCTATCCAATGACTAACTGGGAACCAGTGTAGTTCTTTTAATACTGGCGTGATTGGCTCAATTTGTTTAGTTAAGCTTATTAGTCTAGCAACAGCCTTATTCCCAAACATGTGCTAAATATGTTAGACCCCATTCATCATCAGGGTCTTCGTATTACTTTGAGCACCTTCGAACTTCACCCGTAAAGAGTCTATATGTAAGCTGGGAAACCAACGTGACGCCTAAAATTGTCGATGAATCACTTTTTTAAATTGAAGTCACTACCACAACAACCTTGCCTACAAAAAATGTATTTGAAGCTTCCCCGTTTGTGATATTTGAGACATCCAAAACTACCCCACTGTTTGCCATTCGAATTCTCACCCACACAATACAAGTAAAGTAAAGTAAAGTTCCTGCAAGGCCTTTAAAGCCTATAGAGCCAGAGTTTATCCCGGTTTATATAGCATGAAACGGAACAGGTGACTATAGTCACCACCTGGCCAGGACGCTAGTCTGACGCAGATTGTTACTCCCAAGCAGCTAGTGCTTGTATCCATTTGCACCTGGGTAGAGTGAGGAAAATGTGTGTTAAGTGTCTTTCCCAAGAAACACAACGTTGGACCTGGATTTTGCTAGATTTGACCTCGGGACCTCATGATCCCCAGTCCAGCAGCCTAATCGCCCAGCCACCAGTGCCACAACACATAATACAAGGACATATAAATTACAAGGAAATAAATAATAGAGTAACTTTCCAATTTCCCCACCATGATTTTTATTTTTCATTATCCAAATTTCCCAGAGACAAAACGAGTCCGCTCGATTTCCAACAGGACTTCTTGCAGATGAAGAATAGTTTCCTTGACAGTAGTTGTCATATCTATACAGATGACCCGAAAGATTTACTATCCGGATCATCCGGTATTCTCGAATCTGAATCTAAAAGATAAAAAATGCCTAAAAAATAATAGAGATCTACATTCATTTTCAATGGCGAATTGCATGCTATTCGTTTGGCTCTGAATGATGTTATTTTAAAAGCAGTCGAGGAGTTAGCAGAATGTTATAATCAGGACGGATATTATGTCTGCCCTTAAGGGTTTGAGAAACTCAAATTCTGTCTGTTCTTGGGGTTTGAGAAACCGGATATGAAAAATCAAGCCATAGCATTGATTAAAATCAGACATATTAAAAAAAGTAGATTTGTTGGGAATGAAAAAGCAGATAAATTGGACGTGTGTCTGGATACTGGGGCATGTGGGCATCACTGGGAATGAAAAAGCAGATAAATTGACATCTTTATAAAAATAACTTGTTAGATAACACATTGCTGTGTCTGGATACTGGGGCAATCAAATGAAAAAGCAGATAAATTGGACATCTTTATAAAAAAACAACAACTTGTTAGATAACACATTGCGTGTGTCTGGATACTGGGGCATGTGGGCATCACTGGGAATGAAAAAGCAGATAAATTGGACATCTTTATAAAAATAACAACTTGTTGGATAACACATTGCGTGTGTCTGGATACTGGAGCATGTGGGCATCACTGGGAATGAAAAAGCAGATAAATTGGACATCTTTATAAAAAATAACAACTTGTTGGATAACACATTGCGTGTGTCTGGTTACGAGGAATGTGGGCATCACTGGGAATGAAAAAGCAGATAAATTGGACGTCTTTATAAAAAATAACAACTTGTTGGATAACACATTGCGTGTGTCTGGTTACGAGGGAATGTGGGCATCACTGGGAATGAAAAATAAATTGACCTTTATAAAAAATAACAATTTGATAAATTAGTCTGGAAAAAAATGAAAAAGGCGCGCTCCAAAGATGTCAGCCCTAATACTTTACTTGAATATACAGATCTTAAAAGGTTTAACAAAAATTACATTAACACAACTCGGCAGGAAGAATGGAAAAAGAATTTAATAACAAGCTTCATGAAGTGGTCCCAAAAACGACAGAAAGGTCAAATGTAAAAGTAAGAAATAGAAAAGAAGAGAGTGTGTTAAGCCGCCTACGCTGACAATAATACTCAAGAACTGAGTTGATCAGTTATTATGAAGACGTATTCGTCATTAGTGGCTCACGCAGGGTTTCCTGTTGACCCATGATGGCCATCCTTTTTGTCACTCCTGTGATTGTCTTCTTACTTTTAAGCATGTTCTGATTGAGTGTTCTTATCTGGTCGATACAAGAATGAAATATTATTCCAAAAGAAACATGGAATATTGATCAGGAAACCATTGTTGCATTTTTTTAATGAAATTGATGTATTGACAGATCTAGTCTATTAAATACTAATCAATGTTTTAACACTTTGACTATACTTTTATAATACATGTATTTACAAATACATACGGAAGCTTTAGATTTTTTTTTTATACTTTATGTTCTACCTGGACAGTTGTCATAAACTAGAAACATTAGTCAGTTATGAACCGTGAGATCACCGCCACAGTGGACAGAGTGACTTCAAAGAAACAAATAAACATATCAGCGCTGTGAAAGTCAAATAAACGTTAATAATAATCAACACGCCTTGTATGTATCAAAAACATACAAACCATAATTCAACAAAGTGAAGATGTCGCCCATTCACTTCGGCCTCCTCTCATTTGGTTCATGCCTGCTCATTCAAGTTATACATGTACACAGTAGTCTCCACCTAAGTGCAGGCCGCCAAAGTGGACGATTCGTCATAATGTACGATTATTCCATGTAACCGAATTTTACAACTCTATTTACCCCCCTCAAAATCTGTCTTATGAGGATGAGTAATTGGTTGGTACATGTAGTTTTATTCGCACGTGGCCCCTATATTACTATATATGGGCATTTCCGCTATCCACTGTTCACCTGTAAACCTGCTGAGTCGGGCTCGGTCGCCTCGGGCGTTGACATCCCAGATGTAAGCTAATAAATAGATACAATTATATCACGAAGTTTAAATTAAACTTAAAGTGCTGAACCTACTGTAATACTCATTTGCACAGCTGTAAGTAATTTCTCGATACTCATAGCCACTTCGTTTATCATACTCCTTGATTATGTTGTCTAGTAAGAGTTCATCAAGATTGTAGACCAAACGTTGCTTTGGGAAAATATGATTTTGGTAACAATAGTTGAATTAAAATGTTCTGTCAAAAAAGTCGATAAACTGTGAAATATTTGCAGATTTAATAACGCAGGACTGACTTAAAAAAAAAAGTAGACCTATTTGAAACAGTCTTCTGAGGAACGATGCTGTACTCGATTACAAGTTTCATCACGGCACTCGCTCAGGTGACGAATTTTGAATGTGTTTACCAAATAATTTGTATGATGTTCTAGATCTAGAGTCTATAATCTAAGTTCAAGCTTAGACTACGTTTACACCTTCAAAATAGTTTCATCAAGTGCGATATTTGTTGTTAATTGATCTGTGGATTTAAACAAGGTTGTAAGTATTTTCTCTTGGATATGGTAGAGCTAGATATCTAGAATTTTGGATTATTAGATCTAGAGAACTAGAATCTAGATCTAGATCTAATACTACCTTTGTTTGTTATTTTGTAAAGAGGCGAATTATTTTTCTTTTCTAGCTTAGATCTAGTTCTCGATTCTAGCTTAGAACTAGAAGCAGGTACATTTAGATCAGAGCTAGATCTAGATCTAGACTACAGGTAGAATGTAGATCTACTATTCTGAAAAAGGTCCGCGAAGTCCGTCACTGATTGAATTTTCAATTTGCTACTACGCTGCCTTTGATGTTCAATATATTTTATCGTTCTGCTTCAATCGTTTACATTTTCTGTGTGTTTCCGCTTTGCTTTTATTTTTATCAATTTTGTCATAATGGACTCTCACAATAGTGACGCAGAGAGAGAAGAATCTTTACCATAACAATGCCACCCATGAGAAGCACACAGGAAACTTAGAAAATGTAAACCCACTACAACGATCTGGTGGTCGGGAAATTGAATCTAAGTCAGCGTCTTCCGGTTGGGGAATTTACACACTAATTAGTTAATGGGAATATTGTCTTCCGGTTGGGGAATTTACACACTAATGAGTTAATGGGAATATTGTCTCCCGTTTGGGGAATTTACACACTAATGAGTTAATGGGAATATTGTCTCCCGTTTGGGGAATTTACACACTAATGGGTTAATGGGAATATTGTCTCCCGTTTTTACACACTAATGGGGAATTTACACACTAATGGGTTAATGGGAATATTGTCTTCCAGTTGGGAATTTACACACTAATTATGAGTTAATTGGAATATTCTTGATAAGTGAAAATAAAGGGAGGTCTAATAGAATCATTGATCTGTTTTGTCAGCAAGTACTGGTAGACCAGGAGTACTGTTTTCATATTCATTGGGTTGGCAGCTCTGGCTCTGCCGACGTTACAGTAGTTACACACATTTTCAGGTGACTGTTCGGATTACCCGAGTGTTTAGAAATGCCAAGGACACTCTTCACTCTATTATAATATATTTCAAATGGAAGGAGTTTCGTAGTCTGGCACAGCAGCTGAGAGACATTATAAAGAGGGTTTGTTTCAACTGAAGGGGTGGGATAAAAAGTTGGGGCTTGGTGTTTTGTGGTGTGAGATAAAAAGTTGGGGCTTCGTGTTTTGTGGTGAGATAAAAAGTTAGGGCTTGGTGTTTTGTGGTGTGAGATAAAAAGTTGGGGCTTGGTTTTTGTGGTGAGATAAGAAGTTAAGGCTTTGTGTTTTGTGGTGAGATAAAAAGTTGGGGCTTGGTGTTTTATGGTCAGATATAAAGTTGGTGTTTTGTAGGGATAAAAGGAAAGTAGGAAGAATTTTAGATAAATTGAAAGGTTACTTTCAGTCGCAGCAGCCTTTTTGTGACTTTATGCAATTTTTCAGGTCAATGTGTCATGTCTTGTTGACATTGATATATTGGAATTGCCGTCAACCATTTTGATCTGGAATGACTTTCTTAAATTCATAATGCAGATTTTTATTTTCTTAAAAAAAATTCTTATTTTTTCTTACTATGATGACCTGATTATAAAGAATGTTGTAACTATAGTTTTCAATTAAATTTGTTGGGCTTTTTTTTAGCCGCTAAACATGCCTCGTAAAAGAACCACACGTGCCAAGACAACTGCAAAAGTAAAGCTGCCTGATGTTGAAGTGGCTGCAGACTTGTCAGAAAGTGAACGTCAGCAGCAGCTGCAAATGTTTCTCTCAGATTTTCACTTAAGAAGTAAGCTATTTCTAACATGATTTTAGTACTGTTGCTGTGGTTTTTATACATTTTCATTATATTGTGTGCATATAATATAAATTATAATATGCACCAAATACTATTGATAATTATGTTTGCAATTTTCTTTGTTTAAAGTTGTATGTTTTTAAGATAAATTATTATCCTAGATTTCTTAGTATAAAAAAATACTAAACACTTGACAAGTTTTTCATTGGCTAAATCTTTTTTTTAAATTCTTTTATTGCTGTTTTCTTTTCTGGTGTGGAAAAATGTTTTCATGACATCAGGCTTCATTTTGATGATTTCATTTAATGTTGCATTATTCCCTAAAATTACCAGCCCTCTCACAGTTATATTAGATACACGCGTTATAACCAAAACATCCTCCGCCAGTATTCAATATTTAATAACAAAGATATTAAATCAATATATATATATATATACATTAATATCAATTTCGATGCAGAATAAGTGTTATACAAAAACCAGGGAAAAGTTCAGTCTCGCAATGCAATGCTGGCCCACTTTATGTGAAAAGGCAGTAAGTGAAAATGTTTGTTCAGCAGGAGAGGCAGTGTAGCGAGTTTGGGTTCTAAATGCCTCTTTGTATCTCTGATATCATATATTGTATTTATGTTTCTTTTCACATAAGTTATTAGGGTGTATGAAAAAGTGTTTATATTTTGTCTTCAATATTACAGCAAAGACTTTGTTGAAGGATGTTGAAAAATCTAAGAAAAGACTTGCGCTTCACATTTCCATGACGGCAGAAGCTCAGGTGTCAAGAATACCATCTGTAAGTTTTGCAGGTGGTGGGATTGAAGGGGTCATTTCAGTAGTGTGCCTAAGTCATAATTACGTCATTTGGAGGAAAATGTATATATTTTAAAAAACATGGACTTTGGCACTATTCGCTTTGGGAATTCCAAATTTCAAACAGCTTTAAATGTGATTTATTTTAATCATGTCATTTCCACACTTTTCAGGAAGTATGATTTCCTTTTCTTCCCTAGGATTATATAATATCTTTGTCTCGTTTTTCACGAAAATGGACATAGACCCACTATTGAAATGAATCCTTCGATTGTTAGTTATAGCGTTTTTGCTGTGTAAAATATTAATGGAAATAAGAATCACAGTGAAAAAATTATTTTTTTATGATTTGTATATGTGTGGAAGGCAAAAATGCTGCTTTTAGACTCAATGCCAAAACTCTATGTTTGCAAAATAGACTAATATTATTTCTAATAGCAATAGATTAATATATATTTATATATATATATATAAAGTTTTTAAATATATTATATTCATGTTTTTGTGCGAGAGTTTTGGGGTTTTCTTTTTGATTACTCTGTGTTGTCATTTCTTTTCTTTTTGTTTAAACTCAATCAAGGGGACTTGGTAATCCAGAGGCAAGGTGTTTGCCTCTTAATCAAATTGTTGTGGATTGAAGCCCCGATGGTTACAAGGCAGCGCTGACAAAATTAAAAAACGCTACCTAAAACCCATGGATCACCTTAGTTGTACATACGTGTGCGTCAATTCAAATCAAACCTCATACAACATGATACAGAGTAGATTTAGGGTGCTTGTGGTGGAGTTTGCTTGAATTTCCCATAGCCAGCGATGTTTGAAAACCCCGGAGGTGGGTTTAGGATGTTTTCTCAATTCTATATTAAAATAAGATCATTCATCATCATGCCTTTATTGCTTGTTGTGGGGCGAAGGCCACCAACAAAGGTTCTCCAGAGGTCTCTGTCTAATGATATTCATTGACAGGCACTTCTCTGGGGTTGCATCCAACGATGAATTATCATCTTCCAATGGTAATGTTTACTCTCCTCTATTTTGTATTATAGTCAATCTATCTTCATACGTGATGTTGTTCATGATCGTGTTTATTTTCAAAGTAAATTTATCAGGAAGCAAAGCATAATATCTTGTTATAATACATGACTGCTCTTTTCAGGAACTGCGGCACCTCACAATCAGAGAATTTGCAGGTAATTTTGTGAAACTTTTTAAAGTTTTGATTTTTAAGTAAATTACACTTACAGGACCAGTTTTTTGTTTGCTTATTTGTTTTGAGTGTGTATAATGTGTTATGCAACTTTTCTTTCCATATAAATGTTTTTCTGTTGAGAAAATTGTTATATTGTATAACATTTAATTATGAAAAGAGAGAAGTGAAGACATTGTTTCAATCATTAATAAATCCACCTTATTTTTTTATGAGACCACTCATCACATAACAATAACAACGCCTTTATATAGAGCGCATGACATCCACCAAAGGTGTACAATCAAAAGCGTATACAGCACTTGTCTCGTAGTTTCCTCAAATCTCCTATAAAAAGCTTTCTTTCCTCGAATCTCCTCAAATTTCCTTAACGTTTGTGTAACAAGTAAGGGGCGCTGCTTTCCCTCCACGCTATCAAACTATGGAGCAGCACAGCAAAAGGCATATGCAACAGCAACAAACAAGCATTTCATTTCATGGTGAAATCTCTCCAGTATTAGTAGATCTTAATAGTTCTGTTTAAAATTATGTGATGAGATTAAAAACTAACATTAAATTTACGTTTTGTTGTAACCCGTTTCTGTGAAAGCTTTGTTAGAAAACGTTACATAAATATACATTGTGTATCATTTACAATTTTGTATCATCCCCTTAGCTGCAGGAGGAACATACGAGGCAGCCTTGGACTTTGTGAGACAACAGAAAACAAGAAGGATTCAGGCTCTCACATGGTAATTCTTTTGTATTCAAATTCACGGCTTGACTACTAGGACTCACACAATTTGTGTGTGTTTGTCCGAGGAAAGGACTGCAATTTTCAATCGGTTTTTGGGTTGTTCAGATGTGTTGAAGACTTTTGTGGAGATATTGCAGATTTTGTAAGACAAAGTAAGAAAATGTGTTTTTGAGATAAATGGCTGTTTCGAATCTCCCATTTTTATTGAAAGTGTTGCAATGCAATTAAAGCCAAACATCTTCTGAAATATAAATTGTTGGAACCCAATCAGTCACCTTACAAGCAAGATCACAACACAGAAACAGCCTTGCTTAAGATACAAAATGATTTGCTGTGTGCTGCCGGTGAAGGCAAAGTGTCAGTCTTAACCTTTATTGAGCGACCTTCAAAAACTTTTTTGTCTAGAATGGCACTGTACTTGTCTGGTCTATAGCCTATCTTCATGATCATATCCCATCTATCTCTCTTGATAAAGTGCAATCTTCTCCTTTTCCACTCAAGTACAGGATTCCACAGAGGACAGTGTTTGGTCCCCTACTATATACATTGTATACACAACCACTTGGTGATACATGTATTGACAAACAGCACGGGGTCAACCATCACATGTATGCTGACGATGTGCAGTTTTACAAATCTCTTATGCTTGTAAACATAAAACATCTTTTGAAATCCATGGAATTATGTATATCTGATGTAAAAGAATGGATGACTACTACTAAAAATTTAAACTGAATAAAGAAAAAAATTTGGAATATTACTATGGAATAAAAAAATCTCAATTTGCCTGACGTACCTAACTCTGATGGTCGAAAACGAAGAAATAAAATTCACACAGAGCGCTTAAAATCTTGGGGTATATTTTGATGATAATTTATCTATTGTACATCATATAAACAATCTCTGTAAAACTCTTACCTCATCAGACATATAGGCTCCTTAATCCAAGTTCTCTTAAAACATTGACTTCAGCATACATTTTTTTACAAAATTGACTATTGCAACACCCTGTTTGTTAATTTACCTGACTGTTGTTGCGCTCTTTTAAATGCGCAGGTCTGAATGTCTGGAATTCTTTTCCGCTGTCATTACGATCTATGTTTGGCAAGCCAGAAGACTTTAAAATAATATATTTTCCATGTGTTTTGTTTTTGTATGTACATTACTCATGGTTTTACTATTTTATGAATAATTATGCGCCTAGAGTTGTCGTAAGCTGGGAGAGGGCGCTATAGAAATTAATTCTATTATTATTAATATTTAAAGATCTGAGATTGCATTGAACCATTTTAGAATAATTATGCGCCTAGAGCTGTCGTAAGCTGGGAGAGGGCGCTATAGAAATTAGTTCTATTATGATTATTATTATTAATATTTAAAGATCTGAGATTGCATTGAATTGCGGTTTGTTACATCGTACCAATGCTGCTGAACACATTTTTTTCACTGGATTTATTTGATTTTGTGATATCTTACTACATACTCTTAAAAATGGTAAAATGTCAGTGTTTGTAAATAGAGCATCAAGAGTTTGTTGGACGGTTAAAAATGAGGTTGATGACAAAGTTAAGTAGGCCGGACATGATGTAGCCATGAGTTATGTTTCGATGTCTGAAGTGCTTTCCACCTTTTAGACCTAGCAGGGACGGAAGGCTGCCTGGCGGCCCTTTGTCGCTGACCTCAGTCAGCGTTTCCCAGAGCATCTGCGGCAGCCAACAACTATGAGGAATGACTTTTGGGCGATGCGTTGTATCTATCTGTCTGTCTGTCTGTCTCTCTATCTATCTTTCAATCTAATTGTCTCCTCTATCTTTTTTGTCTTCATATAAACCAACATGATGTAATAGCTTATATTTACAGGAAGCTTTTGCTCCTCTTCGTCTTCTTTCAGTATTCAAGCTCCGATACCCACAATCCCAGAAGAGCCTCAAGACGACACGGATGTCAAAGGGGTTCTGTTGGTAGCATGGGGACAGTTCGAACTACAAAGGTAATGTTCTGCTCTTCTTTTGTGACACAACTAATTTTTTAAAAATTCACATAAGAGTATGAAGTGTTCGCTATCGGCTGTCTTAATTATCTGGCTCTCTTGAGAATGGTATGGTGGCTGCCAACCAGTACGTAAAAAAATATATATTTAGTACATTTTTGGGACTTTGAATTTATACGTCTGTATTTAAATTTAAAAGTAAGTATGTTATTAGTGTTGATTGTCATTTTTGTTTAAGAAGCCACAAGTCAATGGCAGAGATTTAGAGTAAGATATGGATGAAAGTCTGGACACACCATTCTGAGTTGGCAAAACTACTGTCATACGTCACCAGAAAGACCAAAGATCAGCAGACTGTTTGTTATTTCTCGCGGTCAGGGTCTGTTTTTCGATTTGAAAAAGTTGGCAGCTATGTGATTCTAATTGGATTGTATTATTGTGCATTATTATGCTTGTGTGCAAATCTCATTTTTAAGCTTCAGTCGTAGATTTAATTTTGGCAATATACTGATTTTCTTTCTTTGTTGTTCTTTTGCAGAGGGCAATCAAGTCTAGGTGAGTTAAATGATGACAGTCTTTATATTTCTTTATAAAAGATTTTTAGTTATTTCTGTAACGTCCAGAATATGAATGATAGCATCATTCACTTTCACAGTCAAGCACTGGTTTTTATCATGTATGATTATTTTGCCAATCGATTTCCGGCAAAAGAAAGGCTACGAAAGTATTGCCTTATATACCTGTGTTACTATGATTGCAAGTGTGCAGTACGATGCTACTTAAGGAAGATGGATTGACACCTAGTCCCACCGGAGATGGACGATAAAAAAAGGTCCTGTGTGCAGATTACAACATTCTATGCACGTTAAAGATCACTTGGCTGTTTACAGGGCAGTGCGGGCAAAATTACAAATCCTACCCAAGATCACCTTAGTTGTGGATATGGGTAAATCAAATCAAATCAAAATTATAACTTTGCTATGGGCCTGCCTATCAGGGACCACTAGTAAGTCATAGATTGCCTCAAACTCTAACTATGTTTAAGCAAAATTTTGTGGCCCTAAGATAGCATTCTTGCTTTTAGACAATCCGGGCAATTCCAGTATTCTATGCTATAAAAAATGTTTCACTTAATTCATAAATTGGTTTCTTTCAGAGCCCAAAAATGCTTCATGTATTCATAATGAACATTGGGTAAGAGAGTCAAGATAAACAATTTAATCGTACAATATTACATGCATTACTTAATTACTGTGTGATCAAATTGAAAAGGGCTAGATTTATCATTTACTTTTTCCACATAGTGAGAACGTTTTCATTTTCAATACTTGTGTCCACAGATTCATGAAAACCCCAGCAATAACTCCCAAGTTCAATCCGCAGTAAGTAGAACAGTACATGTGTGTGTGTCTCTTACATTCAATGGAAATCCTGTCGTAGAACAGTACATGTGTGTGTGTCTCTTGGAAATCCTGTCGTTCAACAGTACATGTGTGTGTGTCTCTTGGAAATCCTTTCATAGAACAGAACATGTGTGTGTGCGTCTTGGAAATCCTTTTTTAGAACAGTACATGTGTGTGTATCTCTTGGAAATCCTTTTGTAGAACAGTTCATGTGTGTGTATCTCTTGGAAATCCTGTCGTAGAACAGTACATGTGTGTGTGTGTCTCTTGGAAATCCTTTTGTAGAACAGTACATGTGTGTGTGTCTCTTGGAAATCCTGTCGTAGAACAGTACATGTGTGTGTGTGTCTCTTGGAAATCCTGTCGTAGAACAGTACATGTGTGTGTGCCTCTTGGAAATCCTTTTGTAGAACAGTACATGCTTGTTTGTCTCTTGGAAATCCTGACGTAGAACAGTACGTGTGTGTGTGTGTCTTATAAATCCTTTTGTAGAACAGTACACGTATGTGTCTTACTTACATTCAATAGAAATCAGTTCGTACTGAAGAAAATGTTCTTTTCCATGAGGCTTAACATGTGGGTGGCGAAGGACTAACTTGACGGACCTGGGATCATGAGGTCCTGGGTTTGGATCCTAGCAAAGCTAGATTAGATGTTGTACTCCTTGACAAAGACACGTAACATGCATTTCCCCTACTTGAGCCAGGTGCAAATGAGTACAAGCACTAACTTTTAGGTAAAAAAAAAACAACATACGACAGACTAGCCTCCTGTTTAGATAGTGATTATTATCAACTGTTCCACTTCCCACCATAGAAACAGGGATTAAGTTCCCTCAATTGTTGCTGTTATGCCCCGTATAAGTTGTTGTTTTTCATCGATGTGTGCACACGTTTGTCAACTGTGTGCACCCTTTCCACCTAGTGTGCATGTTGCAAAGTTTAGAAGGAACTTTGACTATGCTCAGTATCAAGTTTTTCCTTTCAGAGACAAATTAATAAAGGATTCTAATTCTAATCTATAGAAATTTGTCATTTTTTGTATATAAAAAAATAGTAAGTGACACTTTCTGAATTGTGTGTTTTTACTTGGCTGTCCTCAGATTACTATTACTCCTGAAAATATTCGTGATGAGCTACCTGGAGAAAGACTTATGTCCTTCCCCCAACCCCTGTCGTAAGTAATATTTTCCCAAACTTAAATGGGTTTACCAACATGATATAGGGAATTGTTACAAAATCACAATTTCTCTCTCTCTCCATCTTTCTTTCTGTATCTCCCCCCTTTTTTTTCCTTTCTCTCTCTATTTATCTATTACAGAAGTGTGTTGAGAGTTTATTTGTATTTGCTCTCATATTGCTTAGCATTTCTCATTTCTCAAAAGCAGACTGATAGATAAGGACATTAAATGTTATTAAATTCTGTAGGAACAAAGACAAGACAAATACAAATAAATAGACGAGGCAAGGTCAATAGAATTAAACCCGCATCCTCCACGTCAGCACCTACTGTTTCTTGCCATGAAAAGAGAGTGCACTCACCAACCAAGCTAACTACGCTACTGCGTGTTTGTCTTGTCTTTGGGGGAACTCGGTAGTCCAGAGGCAAGGTGTCGGGTTTGAACATAAATGTTGTTGGTTCTCTTTTTGTTTTTAGCAAAATCCATTGCATAACCCTTTCTTACCAGACACAGAATCACACCACAGGCAAACAATCATCACACAACCAATGGCATGCACACATTTCCTAAATAGTTATTGATGAAGCACACAGAATAGCATTAGTTTTCAACAATATCAACAAAACATTTAGTGAAGTCCACAAAGCAATCTCACACACAAAGACAATTAATTAATGAAAATTCAATTAATGACATTCAGCAGATATAGACACATACATGAGCATATATAGACAAAGCTTTCCAAACAAAACAATCCCAAAACAGCATATTTTAGAGCACCATTGCACCCCACATATACGACAGTACAAATTGGGCTTGGGTTGCTGGGTGAACAAGGAACGGAAAGCTGTCATCAGCCAATTGCAAGGATAGAGAGACGAGCACGGGGCATTATAAACTCACAAATCAGAAAAAAATATGAATATACAAATACTACAAACAGCCCCTTGGTGCATGCACGCAGATCTACCTGCAATTATCATTAAATGTACATAGTGATACATATCTTGTCTCATATGTTTTAAGAGTTACTCCTACAATGATACTGTTTGTTCCCGTTAATATCTTGATCTCAGGGTTTGGATGGGATTTTAAGAGTCCATACTCAATGATCTATCTCTTTTAAATGACCCACGCGGGAGGGAGGGAGATACAACACTTTGTTCAGAGTTAATCTGAGGAGGAAGTGATATTTTTGAAGGTCACAACTCTGTACAAGTACTACAACTTCTTTATAACTATTACTAAAAATCGATATCGTTCTGTTCAGATAATAAATAAGTTGTGGACAAAAAAACCCGTGTCTCTACGGAATCCAAACCCGTGTGAGGTCACAACACTCTGGAAAATTGACTGTTTAGTGGCAGTCTCAAGCAATATTGAAAGATCTTGCAAAAAACCTGGAGATCACATAAGTTGTGGATGTAAATCAAATCAAAATCTGTCTTTGTTTTGTTCTTTGCATGTTTTGCTTTTCTTTTTCTCTTTCTTTCTTCTTTGTGTGTTCCTCTCAATTCACCCTGACATCACTGCATATGATTGATGTTGATAAATCTCTTTGTTTGCAGCAGTAGTGATAGCCAATGTAAAGAAGGCGAATGAAAGTTTTTTAAGAGAGAAATAATTTGATTTTACCCACATCCACAACTAAGGTGATCTGGGGATTTTGGTAGCATTTTTTAATCTTGCCCGGGCTGCCCTGTAAACAGCCATGGAATCTTTAACGTGCACAGAGTGTTGTTGTCTGCACACGAGACCTCCTTTTTATCGTCCGATTCTGATAGGACTAAGTATCGATCCACCTACCTGGACCGGGGGGGGGGGTTTGCTAAAAAAAACACCAACTCAAGACAATTTTTAAACCGTTCACGGTGCTCGAACCTATGACCTTTTGTGGTTGAGAGACCGACACCTTGCCTCTGGACTGCTGAGTCCCCTTAGAAGGCGAATAAAGGGTTTTTTTTAAAGAAAGGATGAGCCTTCTTTAGCCTTGCCTAGAGCATATCTATGCAGTATTTTTTCTTGTATATTTATCTCTGTCGTGTTTTTGGTTATTTTATCTCTAATGTTACAATTGGAAGATAAAAACAATGTTAGAAACCATGCATACTTTCAATTGTAAGGACAAAACAAAACAAATTTCTGTGTTTGGTTGTTTGTATGTATTGGGTGTTTGGGTTTTTTGAGTGAATTTTCCCCCCTTTACTCTTTTTCTTTCCTTGAAATTTAATGGAAGGGGGGAGGAATTATTTTGTGTACCTTTTGTGGCACATGAAATGTATTCAGTGTACATTTTTCTACTTGACCACTGTTCATGGCAATGGCAGGTTGGCTGGTGGACAGGGTAAATTTCAATGAAGCAAACAACAACTTCATGACTTGTTGTTCTCTTATCTTTCAGAGGCGAGCTCTTCAAGACGACAGGAAAATGTTGGAGGACAATCTAACCACGAGTGGGTTGAATCTGACACCAAAGACAATGGGCCTCATTATTGACACCGTCACATGCTCAGTCTCGGCGTACAGACAATAAATTTGTGGAGATCATTAATTTCTTTTTTTTTTTCTGTTTGTTTTTTAAATGTATATATATTATATTGTATCTAATCTATTGAGTTCTCTCTCATTGTGGGCGGTTGGCGGGCGCTTCTGGTAGGTCCTACTTCTTTCCTTTCCTTCTTTCGCTTATCTTTCGAAAATCTTTCTGTTTCCTCTCAATTCACCCTGAGATGACCACAATGCAGGATGGTGTAAATTTCAAAGAAACAAATTTCTCTTATTAACATTATTTACCCCTGAATTGTTAAGGGTCGATTTCATCCAAAGTACTTGTAGAGCTGATTAAATCGTTCATTTGGTTGACAAAATCTATTTGACTGTCTTGTTTTACATGAAGAGGGTTGATGATATAAGCATACTAAGGCATCTATCTGCCTGTCCATCCATTCATCTATTCATCTTTAGATTCACATCTCATATTATTCTCATTCATTAATTAATTAATAAAGTCATGAAAGATGAGCTTGCCTTTGGTTGTTTGTTGGGTTTTTTTGTGTTCATTTTTCCTGTCCCATTGTTTGTAAGTCTACACCTTCATTTTTGAGAAGACTTTTATCACATCTTCTATATACATCTTCTACACCTTCATTTTTGAGAAGACTTTTATCACATCTTCTATATAAAGTTGTTCATCTCAGACTTTGACTGCTCAAATCTCAGGAACCACTGCACCCACAACCTTCACATTTCGCATGTACATTTCAAATAGCCTGCTTTACGTTCTTGGCAAATAAACTCTTGGGTCAAATCAGTAGTTTAATTGATTGGGAAAAGATTAGTTTTGGCTGTGATCTGCGATCTATGAAACTTTTAATTGTCATTGTTTCTCGTTCCTTCATTTCCGGTGATTAGACATGCAAGGAAAAGCCCGCCTAACCTAGGTATCGAACACTACAGGTACTTGATATCACTCTGCACCCGTAACCTATTGAGTAGCTCATTGTTGGGGGAGAAAAGAATGTGGTAAAAGAGTAATCACAATCATTGTCTACGGGTATACTTGTTATTCTATAAATAGCAGCAGTGACCTGGTTTTTGTAGACTTGTTAGTCTCAAATTTAAGCAATGGAAAAGTAATTGCTACTACCACTGGAAAGAACTTTATTTCTTGAGAACTTTGATACTAAAATCATGTCTGTAGGACAATTTTAAATGAAGTTATGAATTTTTTAATTTTTTTAAATTTTGATACATTTTTCAAATTGGCCCAAAACACCAAATTTAACCTTCTAATATAACTCGCAAAAACAATCACTCACAAAGCTCATACTTCTAAAACGTTTCGAAGTCACGAATACATAGAACAAGCCCAAGAAATGTTAGCCGTGTTCAAATCTTTTGTTGTTTTTGGTGCTCAGATTGGTAAGCGTACCTTATTTGATCCAGGATTTCAGCATTTAAAAGACATTGTATGGGTTTCAAGTTACCAAATGATCTTTCTCCAAGCTGCCCTGTCCTGACATTGTCTGTTTCTTTCTGTGAAGGTTCAATTTCTTTTGCTTTACTGCCTCTTTTAAATGTTCGTCTCACTTTCTCCGGGGTACTTTCACGTCTTTCTTTCATCTTAATTCACCCTGAGATCACCACATACTGCGGCGGTGATAAATTCCAATACAAAATAAAACAAACGGTATGTCACCATCCTATTTACAAGAGCTGGTCAGTTTTTACTTAAACCAAAATCAAATTCCCTCTTAATCACCATGCCAACAAAAAGGTTATCTTTTATTGAAAAGTCGTTTAGTCATGCTGCCCTCTTTTATGGAATAATATCTCTTTCAAAACTAGAAGCAGCACTTTATTTAAAAATTTTTAAAAGAATCTAAGACTGAACTTTTTATGAGAGCTTTTTGTTTCTCTTAGTTTAAAAACTTTTTTAATAAACCTTTAGTGTTTTTAAAACTTACTAACATAATTTTTTGTTGGTTGGTTACTGTGCATTTTATATTATCTGTGATTGTGTCAATGCTATTTTACCGTAAAACGCCATCGAGCATTTTGGCGGATGAAAGGCGCCAATAAATGCATTATTATTATTTTTTATAAACTACAACACAAATACGACCGTGCTCTGACAAAACACATTTGTTCCAAAATCATAGTTTTGAGATATTCACAATTTACTGTTTTTAATCATATCGTGAAAATAAATGCATACTGCTGTTTTCGCTGATAAAATATGAAACTTTAAATCTACATATATTTAGAGATTTTCATAGATTTTATTGTTCAAATGATAAAGATATAGCTAAAAATGTGTTTTATGAGCATAATGTGAAAACTCGTTTTCGAAAGAACCCATATCTTACATTGTGCTCCGACAAAACATATTTTTTCATTCGCAAAGGGATTCATATGTGTTTTGTCGAAACATGATTGGGAAATGTGTGTCTGATTCTCTGTCTCTCTTCTCTCTCTCTCTCTCTCTCTCTCTCTCTCTCTCTCTCTCTCTCTCTCTCTCTCTCTCTCTCTCTCTCTCTCTCTCTCATCTATCTATCTCTCTCTCTCTCTCTCTCTCTCTCTCTCTCTCTCTCTCTCTCTCTCTCTCTCTCTCTCTATCTATCTATCTATCTATCTCTCTATCTCTCTCTCTCTCTCTATCTCTCTCTCTCTCTATCTATCTATCTATCTATCTATCTATCTCTCCTTTGCCTCTCCTCCCTCTCCCTCTCTCTCTTTCTCCCTCTCTCTCTCCTGGGTCGAGGTAGGTGGTTAGACATCTAGTCCCATCGGACTGCTTGTCTTCACCTTCATTAGAAGAACCCAAAGGGGCAAAGGATTAGGGAAGACCATGATTAACCTGGGATGCTGATTTTGAAGAGAATGGCTCTTTTGTGGAGGGGCGACAAGAGTTTCCCAAGATAGGAATAAGTGGAAGTCTGTTGTTCGTGGCCTATAGCCTGGTATAGGGTGAAAAGGCAGTGATGATGTTGATGATGATATAGCATGATGCTATAATTAGGGGCACATCCACTTGAGTTTTCCACACTTCCAGTCCAGGCAAGACATTGCGTCATCTCACTGTGAACAACGTCACGACTATTTTAGCGTCACAACTGGCACAGGGGGGGGGGTTTCCACAGCGTTGTACTCTCAGGAAAAGTACTACATCTACTACTTCACCCTTCTATCCTCAATTGGCTCAGTAGTGAATGAGTACCCAGCTATAGATAGGGAAAGATCTTGTCAGTGCGAAAGTACGAAAAGCCTACCACTGAAAGGCTTGTGTACAGTAGTATCGTCTTGCAAAGTAAGGTAGGACTTTGAATTTTGAATGAAATGGCTTGCTACTCTAAGGGATAAATTAAATGATGTTCAGTCGGCGAGCCTGCGCTTGTGCGAGGATACGGACTATAAATTCACCTTGATCTGTATTGTGTCTACATGTTAGATATGGGAGTGACGAAACACTCAAGTGGACGCTCTGCCTAATTAATCACACACAAAGCATAAAACAACAATTTATTATGGAGAGGGTTATGTGGCCTATATTCCACTAGTTGTTTTGGGTCATTTGAAATTGACAACATTTAAATCTATCACAATTCTCAATGCTAATCCCCCTGCACTCTCCCATTCCACCCACCCCCCTCCCGAGATGTCTCTCTATCTGCAATCCTGTTGATATAATTTTAACATGAGGCCTGAAAGTTGATTTTACACATTAGATTGGTGTTTTAGAGAGACAGAGACAGACAGACAAACAGAGAGAGAGAGAGAGAGAGAGAGAGAGAGAGAGAGAGAGAGAGAGAGGAAAGAGAGACAGGTCATCTAGATCTAAATGTAGTTAAGATCTATCGAATACAAGTTTAAAAAAGACATCCATTGACTTCTTTGGCAAACTGGTGAATAGAATCAGTAAAGAACTCCTATCGGTTCAGAAAAATGTCGAAATAATCATTTGCTATTGACGATAAATGTTCAATGTAATGCAAGTTTACTTTAATGGCTTTCCACAATGGTTTTATGGCTAAGTGAAATGTTTTGCCTTTTCGATGAGGATCTCTTATTATGACGTGACCATATGCAGGTTAAGCAGCTGCTCTATCATTGGCTGAAAATATAGAAATGGCCCCAATATCTGGTGCTGTTATTATTACTAACTACTGACATTACCCCGCGGAAACCAATCTGAATCACCACTTCGATTTTTATCATTGGTGTAGGTCATGAAGATTCTGAGTTGTGTTGGCTTTTTTTTTACATTTATTCCCTGGCCTTTGTTAGTTGAGTATAAATACTTGGCACATATAAGAAAGTTACATCCTGTTATTTACACGTGTTTAAAAGAAGAAAAAAACATGTCTGATAAATTATTAAATCTTTAGGGTAAGTGGCCTAATTTAAAAATTGAATAAATAAACAAAGTAATAATACTAAATTTAAAAGCAAACTTAATGGCTGGATTCAGTTATGATTATCGAGCTACATTATTTCGATATCTTGTTTCATGCTATGTTTGTGATTGCTTGTTCATCCATGAGTATGGTTGAGCGTTAGAAACATGCTGGTGGTTATGTCAACATTTAGATTGTTTAGCATTAGAAAAGTCCTGCTCCTATGGATATTGGAAATCCCCCCCTCCATTATGCAAGCCACACGTTATTGCCACCCGGAGCCCAGTCTGAGTTAAATTTAAATATATAGTTGGGGCTCGTTTTCATGAGTGTTATGTGTATGAGTGTCGATATGTGTATGTGTTTTAAGACTTCCTTAAATATGTGGATGGATAATATGTATAATAATAATATGTTTGTTCATAAATAGGTCGGTTGGTATGTATACATGTATGCATGTATGTGTATGTATGTATAATATGTCTCTTATAATGAAAAACATACCGTCGGTAAAATTGTCTTAACGCCTAAGGGATGTGTATGGGATGTGAGATGTGTCCTTAAAATGGTCAAACGCATGTTTTCTTTCGTGTCTTTGTGAATAGTGGAGGCCTTGAACCAATGGACAAGCAGCTCATTTTACACACATGATCTAAACAATGCTTCCTATTGTTCTTCAAAAAAGCATAGGCTAGGGTTTGGTTATTGGTGACGTTTTTCTTACATCAGGTGAACTTGTGCTTTTAGACAGTTCACAATTTACTGTTTTTTACTGGAAAACCTTTTCCCGATGATATCTTGCTTTTATCCTACATTGCAACGTTTGGTTTAGTCGTGTGTTTGCATGGACACACACACACACACACACACACACACACATATTTTATTTTAAGGCCTCAAAGAGTAATAAATTGCTGTATTCTCTTCAAGACTTTCTTTAGTCGAGATTAATGATGACGTAGCCAATGTTCCATTTATTGTTTTCTATTCTGTGAGCGCATATTTTTGGGTGTTGGTGATGCTGTGCACAGTTTATTGATGAACAAAAAATGCCAATTGTGTGTACCGTGTGCATGAGAATGTATTGTCAGACAAGACAAGCGTTCTTCTTCGGGATTTTTGTTTTTGTTTTGTTTTGGTGCGCACATCTTTTCTCGCGCATGCGCACAGCTTAGAGGGATAGCATTGCAACTTGGCGCATGGCGGCTAAAACTAATAGAGAGTACTGGCACTGGCAGCTCTCCCCGACGTCCGCGCATGACGATAAAACGTCGACACATCCACGGGTTTCTTCGAGAGTGGACGTACTCCTCCCAGACGGGGATTGACCTTCTTCTTGAACGAAGGACAACAGCAGCAAAGACTACGGCTTTTACAACATTGCTTTAATTCAAAGTCGTTATTTCCAACTTAACAGCATAACGCGGTGTTACTGTTACGACGAGTTTACAAACACTCGACAGAAGTGAGCATCAACTCCTAATAACACCCGCGATCGTCTCTTCTCATCGGATTCGTTCAGTCTTCATGCAGGAAGGGTCATTATTTTTGGTTTCTTCAATTTTACTTGGTTTTCCTTTGTTTTCCTTAGTTTTCCTTCACTGCATGGCTGGGCTGTCCGTGGTGGATACAGAAACTATTTCCTCCATCGTGCAAAAAGAAAGATGACGACTTAGAACAACCAAGCTACTAGCTATTGTGATTGCAGAATGACACAGCCACCATCATGACATACTACTTGCTTCCGTTTGCAAGACGATGCTTCGAATTTCAACTTCAACACACCGCGTGCGTGTTTAATGAAGAGACAGCGGATACTGATCTTGATCCTCCCCAGCGGATCGATACCCGTGAGCCTCAGCTCCAAGCACCATGATCGTGTTCTTTTCCATCGGATCGTCCTGTCTTTGCGCGCAGCGTGGGATCTGGGCTGTCCTTTGGCAAGTACAGAAATGTTTGTGAAGAAGAATGACACAGCCACCATCATGACATACTACTTGCTTCCGTTTGCAAGACGATGCTTCGAATTTCAACTTCAACACACCGCATGCGTGTTTAATGAAGAGACAGCGGATACTCGATCTTGATCCTCCCCAGCGGGATCGGATACCCGTGAGCCTCAGCTCCAAGCACCATGATCGTGTCTTTCCATCGGATCGTCCTGTCTTTGCGCGCAGCGTGTGGACTGGGCTGTCCTTTGGCAAGTACAGAAATGTTTGTGAAGAAGAGAAGACTACTACATGTACTACTAAGACCATACCGTACTGTCATCAACACCTGTGACTGTTTGGTCGTTTCAGTTCAAACATCCTGAATGAACCGTTCAGAGTACATTGCACGTTCCACTACTGCTCCACGGTCCTTTTAAGGGCCACCCAAATGCTTTCAGATCGAAAGAATGTTGGTCTCTTGAGCTGGCTTTGCATTTTTCATTTTGGCTTTCATCAATTTGGTTTTGCCTTTTTTTGTCTTGTCTTTGTTTTCCTCTCTTCCTCTGTCTCTGCCCCACTCACTCTCTCTTTCTCTCTCTCTTTTCTTTGCCCACTCACTCTCTCTCTGTCTCTCTCTCTAGTCTCTGCCCCACTCACTCTCTCTTTCTCTCTCTCTAGTCTCTGCCCAACCCACTCTCTCTTTCTCTCTCTAGTCTCTGTCCCACTCACTCTCTCTTTCTCTCTCTAGTCTTTGTCCCACCAACTCTATCTTTTTCTCTCTAGTCTCTACTCCACTCACTCTCTCTTGCTCTCTCTAGTCTTCGCCCCCTCATCATTCTCTCTCTCTCTCTCTCTCTCTCTCTCTCTCTCTCTCTCTCTCTCTCTCTCTCTCTCTCTCTCTCTCTCTCTAGTCTCTGCCCCACTCATTCTCCCTTCCTCCTCTAGTCTCTGTCCCACTCGTTCCCTCTTTCTCTCTCTAGTCTGCCCCACCCACTCTCTCTTTATCTCTCTAGTCTCTGCCCCACTCACTCTCTCTTGCTCTCTCTAGTCTCTGCCCCACTCACTCTCTCTTGCTCTCTCTAGTCTATGCCCCACTCACTCTCTCTTTTCTAGTCTCTGCCCCACTAACTCTCTCTCTTTCTCTCTCTAGTCTCTGCCCCACTCACTCTCTCTCTCTCTCTCTCTCTCTCTCTCTCTCTCTCTCTCTCTCTCTCTCTCTCTCTCTCTCTCTCTCGCTCTCTCTGTCCTGCCCCACTCACTCTTTTCTCTAGTCTCAGCCCCACTCACGCTCTCTTTCTCTCTCTAGTCTCTTCCCTACTAACTCTCTTTCTCTCTCTTATCTCTGCCCCACTCACCTCTCTTTCTCTCTCTCTTGTCTCTATCACTCTGTCTCTCCTTATGTTCTCTCTGCCTTTGTTTGTCTGTCTTCCTATATAAATAGTCTCTTCCCCCTCTCTCTCTCTCTGTCTGTCTGTCTGTCTCTGTCTGTGTGTGTCTCTCTCTCTCTCTCTCTCTCTCTCTCTCTCTCTCTCTCTCCTCTCTCTCTCTCTCTCTCTCTCTCTGAGTCAGTCTGTCTCTGTAATTGTTGTTCACTATGCTTCCTCCTTCTCGTCCTGCCTTCCTTCGTGTTCTTGTTCTTCTTTGTCATATTCATATCCTTCTCTTTTGTCTTCTTTTGTTTTTTTTATTATCTATCTCTGTATCTGTATATGTATTAATATCTATCTAACTACCTATCTAACTATTTATATATCTTTCTATCTATTCATATATTTATCTATCTAACTATCTATCTATTTATTTATCTGACTATCTATCTACATGTATTTATTTATCTATCTATCTGTCTGTTTGTTTTGATATTCTATCGATTATCATCTTGTTATTTGTACTGATAAAGCTATATCAATCGACTCTACCCATTCATCGAATTGTTCTTCAAGGCTCTGATATTATGATTCTTTTTTTTTATTATCGAATTGCATCTTCCGAAAGGAG
This sequence comes from Doris montereyensis, assembly GCA_037039925.1. Lineage (NCBI taxonomy): Eukaryota > Metazoa > Mollusca > Gastropoda > Nudibranchia > Dorididae > Doris > Doris montereyensis. The sequence goes on along the minus strand of JAXRKP010000693.1, from coordinate 183,029 downwards.
TATGCTTTGATGAACTCAGAAATGCATTTTTGAGAACTATGTTGAGCGTTAAAAATAAATAATTAGTAAACCAATTAATATCAGATATGTAAGTTTACTTATTGATTCCACTATTTGGCTCAAAAAGAAGAGTGGTTTTTTTACACACAAACAAACATACATTCACACACACATACTTACATGCATACACACACACATACATACTCATATACATACATACATACATACATACATACATACATACATACATACATACATACATACATACATACATACATTATACAAATACAAACAGCAAAGAACAAACTGACACTTTCCTTTGAGAAATTAAAAATTGAGTGTGTTTCGTCAGAGCATGACTGAGAAATTTCTTCCAGAAAGTGACGATTAAATGTGTTTTGTCAGAGCATCGCAGAAAAAATTGCTTTGTCAGAGCATACCTGACCTGAATGTGTTTTATTCTAATTTATTCAAAAACTATTCATAATTTTTTTTTAAATTTTGTCACAATATGGACGTGGACCTGCTCTAAAAAATCGAGCCAAAAAAAAAAAAAAAGTGTTTTGTCGGAGCACGGCAGAATAAAATTTAGCAAAAACACCAGATATTGTCATTGATCTTTTTCGTTTGTCAGTTCCACAATTTTATTTGCGCATGGAAAGAAATTCTAGCTTCTGCATTTTTATAATAAGCAAAATAATAATAAACATTGCATAATAATAATAATATCACAACATTACAAAAAACGTAAAATACTTTGCTTGGGCATTGTAATTGTGTCAAAAATCATCAAAATATAATATCACAACATGATACACATTGTGTATAATCAACAGTTTGATATTAATATCAGACAAAGGTGTTGAAAGGACGATGGTTATCACATTCTTAGAAGAAGGAATGGAGTTTTGAAAAATAAAAGACGTGTCATGTACACTGGTTTCATAACAAGACCTGACATTAACTACTACTACTACGGTTATAAATTATGTAGTTACAGTTACAGTAATAATTTACAATACATCTGCAACATCAGGCAACAAATACGTATAGACTACTGCATAGCCATAAATGTTATAGGTAATGAGCTGTGTGCAATTTGCATACACTACACATTTGAAAGATCATACAGTAATAACACAAAATATACAATGTTAAATCAGAACACTGTTAAAACAGAAAATGAACATAACACACATTGCATACTTTATCATTAAGATTACAAACTACCTATATCAGCATTAAAATTTTATGAACATTAAATAAAAATCTGTATTAGCACTACTAATATTAGAGACTACATAGGAAACTAAGTAAATACATTAATTACATAATTAGAAATAGAGTAATAAGGTCCTATCACAAAATGCGACATGAATCAAAAATGAAAAAAAAATTGTAAATAAGACCTCCATATGAATTTTCATCTATATCGGTAAAATTTCCTTTTCTTTCTCATGAATAGCATTATATCCCCTTCATTTCATTCAACTTGACAACTCAACATTTCGTCACAAAAGGCAACATTCTCCAATGATTATTTTTCATAAAAGGCAATACGTGCATTCCCAGCCCACCAAAACTCCTCAAATGACACACATCCGGCCATGCCAGCAGACACATCCGGCCATGCCAGCAGACACATCCGGCCATGCCAACAGCTCAGCTGTGTGACTTTCTTTTCAAAGGCAGGTATTATCTATGGCTGTTTTTAACACATATTTATTGTATCTTTGTCTTAGTTGGGGAGTTTTTTTCTGTGTTTTTTTATCACCCAAAAGTAGTCTGATGACTAATTTGATGATGTTTGATTTCTATTTTATTTTTTTCAATATTTCAGAGTGTTGCTTTCATATTTTGTGGATATATAGTGAAACCTCTCAAATCGGGAACTCAGGGGATCGAGAAAAAATTACCAGGCAACGGAATGGTTTCTATATATTTTACCTCTCTAAACGGGAAAGGTCCCAGGCTAATTGGGACAATTTTCGAGAGCTTGCATTGATTATCATGACCATTTACCCCATATTTATTTATTCCAACACTCAAGTTTTATCCCAATTTGGTTTCCGTGTTAGCAAAACATAAATTATTACACCTGCATTAATGCTACACGTGTTATACATTGCATAATGTGTACACGATGTTGCAAGTGCCAATTTGCGATCAACCATAAGCCAGACACACCAGACATTCATTAAGGTGTGAAAGCAGGCGTTGAGCCAGACCTTGCTCGTCCACCTTACAATACAGCGCAGTGTTGACACGGGGCAGCGTGTAGAAAATTGTACACTGTCAAAGTTTTTTATTGCCCACCTCATCCATCAATCGCAAGGGTGGACACAAGAGGAGATATTAATGACCCACCATGCTTTCTTGATTACGTATCTTATCTATCTACCGTCCAAGAAAGAGCCTTTTTTGAGTGACATCTTTGATGAATGCCATCTTCATTTTGATCAACTGGTCCTGTGGCTACTTGCCCGTTTAATTCTGTCTTTTCCCACTCACAGAAGGGCTTAGGTACCTTAAACTGCTGAGGGAAACCAAAATCCCTAGGTCCCCGGCAAATCGGGATTATTTCAATCCACCAAAACTTTCCGATTAAACAGGTTCCACTGTATTGCATTTTGTGAAGAATGAAGATAATGAATAATGTCACATTTTGTGAAAAAAAGTGAAATTAAAGCTTCTTCTTCAAGTCTGAAAACCCTCGGTTTTGGAGGCCCAATACACAGTTACATCTCTTATTGTCCTAATCAGTTGACAGCACTTTCCTATATGTAACTAGATATATCTGATTAACATAAATATGTCTGATTTAAAATCGTTATAACTTAAACATCCTCTGTGTCCATGACGCATTGAGATAACAATTGTTCGTCTGACAACTCATAAACAAGAGTAACACAATTTTTGGCTTTTCCTTGTTTCAAGACATTTTTTATACAGTACATGTACATTATCACGTATTGTGATGGACCGCTTCATAATTTTTCATTGTACACAAAAGAGCTGTTGACATTTGCATATATGCATATGGCATACACGGGACACAAAATGAATGGATGTCACAGTGTTAAGATAAATTATACACAAAGAATCATAATTTGATGTAAAAAGCATGACTTATAACAAGATTAACAATAACACTAACAATGGACAATAAGTATGTCAACCATAACAAGAAATGAAATAGCATGCTGTCACAAATAGTTATAATAACTCACAACTTCTACAGTAGTAGTATCAACACCAATATAATTTTTGTTGTCCACATCAGATAAGGCCAAACAATTCAATCGATCAATTGTAATTTGCTCTGTTCACAATCTGTGGTGATCTCAATCTAAGAGTGAATTGACAGGTATTTGATTTGATTTACCCACATCTACAATTAAGGTGATCTCAGGGTTTTTGGTAGGATTTAAAATTTTGCCTGGCCTGCAAAGGGATCTTTAACGTGCACAGTGTTGTTATCTGTACACAGGACCTCTTTTCATCGTCCTTCTCCTATGGGACTAGGTGTCAATCCACCTAGCTGGACCAGGGGAAGGGGTGAATTTCACTCGAAAAAACTTGAGAACATTGTTCAACTGTTGGCGGGGCTCGAACCGCTACTGGTATTACACATGTAAAAGAATGAATGTGAAAGGAAAGAAGCATGACTTACCAGTAGCACCCATAAACCGCATTTCATCATAGCCCAAATTGAAGTTATCCAATTCAAAAGACATGTAATGTTTTTTTATACGAAACCTTGAACTTACTAAGTAGAAGAATTGATGCATGGCATAAGGGTGAAATAAAATTCAATTAACCTGGTGGAACTGGAACACATCAGCGTGGATAAAGGCACAAGGCGTGTGACCTCTGGTTGACTCAGGTCAAAGTCAGAGCTGTCCCTCGGTCTACACATTAGTTGTACATGTATTTCCGTACTCATATTTCACCATCAGTTTTCTTTATTTCAAATGTCAAGCTTTTTAAAAATTATAATTATTAACTAAATTACAAATGGAATATATTCCTATCATTTAAAATAAAACATCCTTTATTTAGTCAGCATTATAAAATATACAGCAGCAGGTTTATATTTAGTACATGTACTATATCTACTGCTATTACACAATTTATGATAGCAAAACATCTCAACTCCCCTTTTAAAATAAAATCGCCACAAATTAATCTTAAAATAGTTAAATTTATAACTATTACTCTATTAAATAAATGTAATAATTCTAATACTGCTACTATTAGTATTAGTAATATTATTACACATACGAAAGCTGACAAATAACAGACAATACTAAATACCTAGTACTAGAAGTAATTATAAACAAAATATGACAATGAATGGAAAGAACAATGAGCATTGTGCATAAAAGTGAAGAATCTTAAGTAAAATCATTCTTGAGCTTTTTTTTTTTTACGTTCCCTGCCCACTTCGCATTTAACGAAAGTCTCATATCATACAATGAGATCCTAGCATCACTCTCGACAACCTTATTGAATCTGACTTCCATTGTATATGTTATCGAATAAAAACGTCCACTATATTTGGATGTGACAGTTTGGCAAGAAGCAGTGACCAAAGGGAAAAGTTAAGCAACAGCGAGAGCGTGGCTAGAAGTTAGGCAGGTGATCTCATGAAGCACTGGACCATCGGGCAACAACAAAAAGTGCCCGTCCCCGTAGACTTAGTAGGACCATCGGGGCAACAACAAAAAGTGCCTGTCCCCCGTAGACTTAGTAGGACCATCGGGGCAACAACAAAAAGTGCCCATCCCCCGTAGACTTAGTAGGACCATCGGGGCAACAACAAAAAGTGCCCGTCCCCGTAGACGTAGTAGGACCATCGGGGCAACAACAAAAAGTGCCCGTCCGCCGTAGACTTAGTAGAGTGTAAGTGTAAGGAATATAGGGGCCAAAACACTTCATCGACGAGGGTTCTCTTCTTCTGAAGACCATCTGTCTTTAGCTTCCAGTTCCATAGAGTTTCCTTCTACTAGTATCGGTACCTAACCGTCTCCTGGGCCTGGATCCCACACCACCAGACACACACACATACATTCTACATACAAGAAATTTTGAGGAGGTGCAAAAGAGTGCATCTCACTTGGTGTAAGTAATGAATACATACATACAAATCAAAAGGAAATACTAAAACCACAAGGATATGAATCCGTGGCAATGGATACATTTGGAAGAACATGGAGCCAAAAATAAAATGGAATATTTTCTTCAAAGCTAAAATTGGCCAACCGCTTGTGCCAACCAAATGAAACAACAACAATATGTATCAGCTTTACGTTAATACAACTAATTAATAAATAAAACAAGACCAGCTACATCAGGCTGTCAGACCAATCAAAACACAATTCCATCTGTCAGACAAACAAACACAATCCACCCATCTGTCAGACAAAAACACAATCCCGTCTGTCAGACAAACAAACACAATCCCGCTGTCAGACAAACAAACACAATCCCGTCTGTCAGACAAACAAACACAATCCCATCTGTCAGACAAACAAACACAATCCCATCTGTCAGACAAACAAACACAATCCCATCTGTCAGACAAACAAACACAATCCCATCTGTCAGACAAACAAACACAATGCCATCTGTCAGACAAACAAACACAATCCCATCTGTCAGACAAACAAACACAATGCCATCTGTCAGACAAACAAACACAATACCCCAGACAAACAAACACAATCCATCGGTCAGACAAACAAACACAATCTGTCAGACAAACAAACACAATGCCATCTGTCAGACAAACAAACACAATCCCGTCTGTCAGACAAACAAACACAATGCCATCTGTCAGACAAACAAACACAATCCCATCTGTCAGACAAAAAACACAATCCCATCTGTCAGACAAGGGAACACAATCCCATCTCCAAGCATTGATTGCCACATGCAATCATTCTACTTTGCCCTTGAGCACTAAGTACTAAAGCTGTGGTACAAATAAACAGCCAACAAACAAACACTACTGACAGTGTGCAGGATTTGAATGAGTGAATGGTGCTCAGCGCTAATTTCAGAGAAGAGACAGAAAACTGAATAATTGTTTTAAAATTCGATTTTAAATCATAACAATTTGCACATATGAGATGGATGGGATTTTGTTCCAATGGGCTAAATATTTCTTAAACATGAAATTAATTTATTATCACTTCTTGTACTTGGACGTATTGAGACATAAGAATAAAAATTGAAGCAGTCAGCCATTTGTACATTGACCGACCCATTCAGATGAAAACTGAGTTGCCTGTTTTGTGTCGATATGAAAAACGAAAACTCAACTTAGCCGGTTTGATCAAACGTAGTTTTGAAGCATTTTTATAAGATAATGTTTTCTGCTATTTTTACACAGTGTAGCTTTAGTTTCTGTTAAGATGAATAGCTACTTTTCTTAGAATTGGAAATTTCAGATTTGGCCAGTTCGTACCAGACACCATGGATATGCTGTTGTACAGCCTGTCAGGGGCTATGTGGAAATTGTATGGAAAGTTGTTTTGAGCTGTGTTTTTGTTTTGTTTTGGGGTGTTTTATGGGTGGGGTACATCTTCGAATAGGACTGGATGCAAGATTCAACCCACTTGGGATCAGGGGGAACTCTGGTGCACTCTCGCACCCAACCGCTTTTGTCTTGTTTCGTTCTTACTTACTGCGTATTACGTCACGTCTTCACTTCCTGTTGATGTTTGTGGCTAGTAGATTAAAGGCCATCTTCTAACTCACAGGCTTCTTGTTTTATCTGCTCATATGTTCTGTGCTACATTGGTGACCCCCACGTGATAGATCTATGTATTTATTATAGTTCAACTGTGACGACGATTCGCCAACAACATCATGTCTATAGATACCGTAGCACTTAAAACTCTCGACGTTTTGGACCACTTGCCCTGTCGCGTGGTTCGCGCAAACCGAAGCACAGTTTGCATTGCGTGGGATCACAGCAAACGAAACAAGACAAAAGCGGTTGGGTGCGAGAGTGCAGCAGAGTGCACCACAGGATCATATTAAAAAAAAAACCCAAAGAATTACAGTGCAGCATTCATCCATTTTCAGATGAAACCGTAATCCTCTGACTGAACAACATCAACTTCGCCTGATAATGATAGAGGAACTGCTTTTCAATGAGGTAGTCAGCAATCTCACTTTTCATAAGCCAAGCTGCATTCATACATTTGGATTCACCATGCAGCTTCTTCCCCATGGAAATTTCATAATAAATGTATACATATCTGTTCATTGAAATGGGTAAATATGAGAAATATTCAGAGAGAGTACTAACAGTGAAAGAGCCTGTTATACTACTACTCATGAGAGAGAGTACTAACAGTGAAAGAGCCTGTTATACCACTACTCATACCCATACACGAGAGAGTTTAGGTTTTCCCTTCCCTTCTCGTAATTGTACGGATAATGCAAAAACCAACAATTCTGAAGCAGTTCACATAATCACACACTTAATCTTCTCCCTTTGGCCGTCATCTCTTTTTCAAACTTTTCCACTTCCTCCAAGTAGGTCAGGGAGGCCATCTGTTTTCTTCAACATGTACTCTATCTTCGTTTGTCAGGCTAGGGAACTCTTCTCTGTTCGAAAAGGCATCAAAATTGGTCGAAACGAAATGTAAACACCATTTGACCAACTGCTCCGCGTTGAACATCTGAGGAGAGACGACATGTAAATTTTCAAACGTGTATTCAAATAACGCTGAATAGCAATTTATTTCCATCCTATAGTTTTTTCTTTTATTTCCTCCCTTTCACATCCTTGTCTTTGTAAGCAAAACTGAATACAAAATTTGTATACCTTCGAATAAATATTGTACATAAATAAACTTTCATCAACTTTCACAGCAGTGACAAAAATTCTACTCTCTTTATTCATAGGTAGGGACACAGCAAGTGAATATCTCGACCTCTCTTTGAATTTAAGTTGATTTTGCTAGAGCGTATCTGGTTTTTTAGAAGAAGTCTTTTTCATTGATCTCGAACTTGAAATCCCATTGGTCCTTCAACTGTTTATCTTTCCTTTACTGTAGACTGTTAATTCATTAACACTGAACATGACTAAATTTCTTTTCTCTGCTTTTTTTTTTTTTTTACACACAGGACCCATTGTAGTAGTTTCTGTTTAACATCGATTATTTTCCCTCCGTTTTTTTTGTCGGTTTAGACGCTAAAGGGTTAAAACTGTCCACTGTGTCAAGGTCCAATACAAGAAAAGCAGTTACAATCGTTTGTAGTGCGCTCTCTTTTCATGGCAAGGCAATGAGTGTCGACACGGAGGTTGCAGCTTTGATTGTGTCAGATGTCTTAAGTTTATTTTTAACGTTTATTCCTTTGTTTTCGTATTGTCTTTGTTCTTATCGAGCTTCAATTTTTGTGTCATGAACTTATTCGTCATTTTAAACATGCCCACTGCCTTGCTTTTAGTCTTAATGCTAGTGGTGGCATGACGGCAACATTTGTTTTAACCACATTGTCTCTCTTGGTGGGCCACACTGTCTCTCTTGAGGGCCAAAATGTCTCTCCTGGGGGACACACTGTCTCTGTTGGGGGCCACACTGTCTCTCTTGGGGGCCACAATATCTTTGGGCCACACTGTCTCTCTTGAGGGCCACACTGTCTCTCTTGGGGGCCACACTGTCTCTCTTGGGGGCCACACTGTCTCTCTTGGGGGCCACAATGTCTCTCTTGAGGGCCACACTGTCTCTCTTGGGGGCCACACTGTCTCTCTTGGGGACAGAGAGTCAACTCTAATTACTAGCATATAAGTCATTTTCCTGTCTCTCTTGGACCACAATGTCTCTCTCGGGCCACACTGTCTCTCTTGGGGGCCACACTGTCTCTCTTGGGGGCTGAGAGTCAACTCTAATTCCTAGCATATTAGTCATTTTTCTGTCTCTCTTAGACCATACTGTCTCTCTTGGGGGCTGAGAGTCAACTCTAATTCCTAGCATATTAGTCATTTCCTTTTGATTCTTTTTTTCACCTTTAAGTCTTCTCTAAAATACTTACATGGGCTGTATTGAGCAATCCGATGACGTCGATGTCGGCTTTTTCAATCCTGTTCTGGCAAGCCTTGTCCACCATTTTTACTTATGTACAACTCACACAGATTGACCAGTCGGCTCTGACCCTTCTCGTCTGCCAGGGTCAAAAGGCCGACAACATCACTCATCTGCTCAATAGGAGAGTGGTCTGTGTAAAAATACTCTACAAGGGCACAAAAATTTTCATGTGTCGTCTCAGGTATCGTAATCTGGAGAGAAAAAAGTCAATATTTACATCTTAACTCGTTAAATCGACCAAACCGCTGTCAGCGTTTAAAAAATTTTTTAGGACACCCAGTCGCTCCCATTGGCTACTAGATCTAGTAGTGGTTTCAAAAACATGAATCTAAAAGTTCAAATCCAATGTGTTCGCCTTATCATCACTTAAATACGAACATACTCTCATTCTTAAAGGTAAATGTGGTCAATAACAAAGGTTTTCTATACAAACAAGTTCTCACCTCTGTCCGTTTTCCAGATCGGCTTTCTAAGAAATTTCAGAAAACATTGCAGCCATCACATTACTTCTTGTGCTCAAAATGACTCTGTGGGCATACACTCGCATATCTGACCGAGAAACAAGTAAAAGAATACATAAATACATAAATTCAATTTATGGTAAAGATCATGGAAAATGTGTGAATCTTATTCTAATTCAAGGAAGCTACGTACAATGCTGGGGTGTCTGACATTGCAATTAAATAACACATCAACCTTTAATAAATAAAAGAAAATGCGTAATTATTGAATTACAAAAAAAGAAGGAACTAAACAAAACACAATAATCTCTCCCTCCTACCTTCCCCTCAAAAAATCTTGGTAAGTTGATGTGTTACTTCCCTTGCATGCCTGACTCCATCATACATGTTTGCAAAATAGTTATGTATATAACGTGACGACACCAAAACAAACAACAAATCTATCACAATCCATGAGGCTGAACTCCCCCCCCCCCACCCCAACGTTATACAATTATAAGTATTTCAAACAAACCTTCAACATTGAAAACCACATCTGCATGTTTGGGTTGATTGAAGAATAAAGATTTAATTTTTGTGCCGGTTTCATCATTCAGATAGGTTCCAATACTAGGGTTAAGGAAATCTTCTTCTTGACTAATATTATCACAGATGGTTTTCAGGTATGGGAGTTTGAATGTGGATGCCAATCGCTTCAGGTCCTGCAACTCTTCTTCGGCCGCATCCTCCTGAAGCCGTGGAATACCTAGATTGGATTTATGGAAAGACAAAAAGGAGATTATCCTTAACTTGGATTGGATTTATGGAAAAGACAAAGAAGGGATCTTCCTTAACCTGGATTGGATTTATAGAAAAGACAAACAAATGATCTTCCTTAACCTGGATTGGATTTATGGAAAAGACAAAGGGATCTTCCTTAACGTATTAAAAAACATAAGGTTCATTGTAATTGTAAAAATACCTTTGCCACTTTCACTGTCGACATGTCAAATATTATTAATTAAGGATTTGTGGTCTTGGGTGTAGTCATCCCTTAAGGAACAACCTTTGATTTTCATAACAAGTCACTCTATTCTTTCATACCTCAGATGGAACTGAAAACCTTTATTTTAGGAACATCAACATGCAATGAGATTCTTCGTTTGCTTGTTTGTTTGTTTTATTGTAAGTTTACCTTGTCCACCATATGCAGTATTCTCAGGGTGAATTAACAGGAAACAGCAAGATGAAAAAACAGGTGAAGTGAAAGAGCGAAAGGAAAGAAATAGGACCTACCAGCAGCTTCCAGTCGACCGCCTCCGACATTTTGGTAAAAATGAATTCTAAATTATTATTTTTACCTTTTGAGAGAAATCTAAAATGAACGTTGAAGAAATTTCTGACAAATCTTATTGCTCTTTATTTATGTCTCACCTGTATACAGGAATTCCAAAACCCTAACAAAGGTTTTGGCCTTTATGTCAGATTTAAGCTCAATAATTGTTTCCTTTTCAGAGCCGTTATCAGATTCATGCACAGAGCTGATACCTGGAGGAAAAATATGTCAATGAATTACATATGTTCCCTATGAAAATTTGTTTGCTATTCTAACCAAAGAAATAAGTGAAATCATCATCATCGTCTTCATCATCATCATTAATTACATAGCCCATAAGACGCTGCATCCCTGACAGCACCTCTGAAGCACGTCTCCCTATCCTGTTCCTTCTTCCTGCCTCTATCATTGTTTTTCCAAATGCTTCCTCCATATCTTTCTCCCGTAGTGAGGTAATAATGAGAATCTTCATAATTGTTCATTGTTATAATATCAGTAAAAGTGGCGCCAGTGGCCGAGCGGTTAGGCTGCCGGACTGGGGATCATGAGGTCCTGAGTTCGAATCCTAGCAAAGCCAGCTCCGACATTGTGTTCCTTGAGAAAGACACTTAACACGCATTTCCCCCACTCTACCCAGGTGTAAATAGGTACAGGCACCAGCTTGGGTGTAAAAATCTACGTCAGATCAGCGTCCTGGCCAGGAGGTCATTATTGTCACCTGTTCCACTTCACGCTATTGAAAATGAGATAAGCTCAGCTCTATGAGCCTTAATGGCCTTGAAGGAACTTTACTTACTTAACAATGTAAGGGCTAGGTGTTGATCGATTCATTAGTTTATACATGTAACTACATCTTGTAAAGGATCCGTGACACAAGGCGTATGTAACAAGGTATTGATTTCATGAGGATGGGAATTAAAGTCAGTTCAAACAATAATTTTTAACTGATTCAAATATACATGTACATGCCATTGTGATGAAGGATTTATCTTTCAATAACAACGGATTAACAGAATACCCATTATGTCTAAACAAATGCTTTTGCTTTTTCAATTGAAGGGTCATTTCAATAGTGTGCCTAAGCCACAATTACGTCATTTGGAGACAAACACCCAAAAATCATGGACTTTGGCACAACTGGCTTTGGAAATTCAAGTTTCAAACAGCTGTAAACATGATGTATTTTCCTCATATCACTTCGGACTTTTCAGGAAGCATGACATCCCTTTTTTTTATTCCCTAGGATTATCTAACATGCCATTCATTTCAGACACACGAAGATACGATTCATATACACATGCAAATTGTATTTACCTTCCACACTTCCATTCATGAGTTCTTCTCTTGAAAATCCTTCGATGTCATTCAACTCCTGTTGCTGTGAGCTCTGCAAAGGCATAAAGTCAATATCACAATATCTCATTCACGACATAATCGTAAGCAAACAATTTCATTACTTGTATTCTCAGATTTTTTATTTTTTGATTTATCCACATCCACAACAAAGGTGATTTCGGGGTTTTTAGTAGGACTTTAATATTGCCTGGACTGTCCTGTAAACAGCCAAGGGATGTTTAACGATGCACAAAGTGTTATGATGTGAACACGGGACTTCCTTTTTATTGTCCATCTCTGATGGGACTAGGTGTCGATCCACCTACCGGGACCAAGGGGGTAGATCTTGCTTGAAAAAACTCGAGAACATTTTTGAACCGCTGGCGAGGCTCGAGCCCACTGCCTTTGGTTGAGAGGCCGACACTTTGCCTCTGGACTACTGAGTCCCCCGTATTCTCAGTAAACTTCAATCTAATTCACATAGCTGATAACCAGAGTTACAGTTACATATATCGTGCCAGTTAAAGTTTTTATCCCAACAAATTGATGATGGATGATAAATTCAGTTCTGATTGAAAGTCATGAATGTATTTCAAATGAACATTACGTCACACTTTTTATTCTAAATAAACATTACGCTTTTTATTCCAAATGAACATTATGCTTTTTATTCCAAATGAACATTACATTACGCTTTTGTTCCAAATGAACATTATGCTTTTTATTCCAAATGAACATTACATTACGCTTTTTATTCCAAATGAACATTACATCACTTTTTTTATTCCAAATGAACATTACGTCACTTTTATTCCAAATGAACATTACATCATGTTTTTTTATTCCAAATGAACATTACATCGTGTTTTTTTATTCCAAATCAACATGACATCGTGTTTTTTTATTCCAAATGAACATGACATCGTGTTTTTTATTCCAAATGAACATTACATCAACGATTTTTTTATTCCAAATAAACATTACATCAAGCCTTTAATTTGAAATGAACATTACATCATGCTTTTTGTTACAAATAAACATTACATCACACTTTTATCCAAATGAACATTACACTTTTTATCCAAATGAACATTACATCACACTTTTTATCCAAATGAACATTACATCACACTTTTTATCCATATGAACATTACATCACACTTTTTATCCACATGAACATTACATCACACTTTTTATCCATATGAACATTACATCACACTTTTTATCCAAATGAACATTACATCACACTTTTTATCCATATGAACATTACATCACACTTTTTATCCATATGAACATTACATCACGCTTCATCAAACGAACATTAAACCACAATACAAGAAATTCGTTTGTCAATATGAAACCCATGCTATCATAATTTATCTATCAAATTTCATATTTCAAATCAAAAGGCGTCTGATTCTCAAACAATCTGTTGCTACATTTACATGTTATTAAATCAAATGATTTTAAAAAACTGGCAAGAAGATAATGCTTGGAACTATTGTCCTTTAGATTATGTATATCTACACCCAAAACGGAGGTTTATATTAAATTATCGATACGATTCAACATCTTGAGCAGTGAGGGCGCCACGTTTTGCTTTTTTTCCGTGAATAAGACAGTCTTGCAGTGTGCTTGCTTTTGCTAACATGCCACTTGCCTAGCGCTTCCATGCTTCATGAAACGATGTGCTTATAAAGTGTAAGCAAGCCGCTTGCCTATCTTATGCACCTCTAAATTAGCTGTATTTGTATTTCTTTTAATTTTCGCAAAAAAAAATAATTTTGGTGATAAAATCGTTCTATGCCAAAAAGCACAAATAGGCTTACATTAAATTTTTAATATAAATAAAACAAAGAAAATACTCACCATGATTGTGAGACGATAATGAGCTTCGAAGAAAGAACTGGATGCACATAGAACAAGACTGTGAGCATGCAACCGCCTCTTCCTTCCTCCAATACAAAGTTACATCGTGAAACTTTGGATCTTGTAGAGCTCTGTACCAGTCATCAGCAAACGTCGATGTTTCTACCTCTATCCATGGAGCCTACCTAGAGAAAATGACACACACAGAAATCGACCTTGAAATTTCATCTCAGATTAAAAGAAAGAAAAAGAAAATTGAAAATAAGATTAGAATTTGTTTTGGGATCTTATTCTCGTCTAATATAATAAAAGAACTCACACTTTTTTATCACGTCTCCTGATTTTATCAACAAGTGACCAATAGAGCTGAAATTTTGTACAAATATAGTAAATAGCTTGTTTTCATGTCTATAACTCTACTTAAGTACAAGTATCATGTAATCAATTGAACAAAATTTCCTTTGTTCATCTTCTAAATGATGCCACTGATACTATTTCATTGACCGTACTGATCGATCATACTTTGTGTGTGGACCCAACTAAAATATCCTACACAGCAAATCAAAAACTAAGACATTTCTTTCTCTGTTGGTCTATCTGTCTGTGTCTCTGACTCTGTCTCTACCCCTTTGGATATCTCTGTCTGTCTGTCTGTCTCTCTCTGACAAAAAGCTCACGACTAAAGGTTTTATGCCAACATGCTGTAGGTTAAGCTCTCCAAGTCCTTTAGCATTTTAAAATGTACTATAAGCAATGATTAAAAACGTTCCAATCAAAATCTTCCCTACAGTTTTAAGCTTTGATGCGCCCATTAGCAGACAGTAACCATCTAAATGGCACCAAAAAACTTTGGTACAGTAGTTGTCGGGTAAAAGCACACTGCATAAACGCATACTCTGTATAAACGCATGTCTACGTCTCTGCTGACCAAATTTTTCTACGTAATAACTGTATGTAAGGACACAGATGGCACACATAAAGGCACGCTGGCGTGTCTAGCTTTGTTGACTACCCGAGCACAACCAAAAAAGGTGTCACACAGTCCTATGTCAAGTCTAGCCTGCAATATCTATCCCACTCATAGCTGATGTGATTTCCCAACGATGAAAGACTGGTTGTCCAGACTTTATTCTTTGGATCGTAAACTAACGATTACAAGTTTAAAATATCTCAATGCATAGGATTGAGACAATAAACTATGATATGATTACTGCCACAGTGAAGGAAGAATACAATCAATGGAATTGAATATGGCCTACTAGGCTAGGTGACAGGTGATACATACATGCGGCTGAGAGAGAGAGAGAGTAAAAGGATGTGAGGCGGGGCTTAAAGTTGAAAGGCCTTCAAGATTGGCTCTCAAATTTAATTTAAGGTTAGTGTAGTTAGAGGAAAATAATCAATAAAATTACTATGACACCATTTAGCTGTAGATATTCTGCATAACATGAGTTATTTCTAATTTAATTCAAGGTAAGTGTAGTTAGAGGAAAATAATCAATAAAAATTACATGACACCATTTTAGCTGTAGATATTGTGCATAACATGAGTTATTTCTAATTTAATTCCCATAAACACATCGTTATATTAGTATGCATAAAAGCATGATTTTTCTGGCGCTCAAAGTCGTGCATACATTTATCCAGCAACTACTGTGCATAAAATAAAATCTGGCTTTGATAAAGTCAAGGTCAGTGCAAATCACCTGCAGGAGGCATGACTGGTGGAACTCGAACAACGGATTGACGTTTGGATTTGGACTTCCTTTTGCCGAAAAAAGCCATGGTGGGTTTTGGTGCTGATATGACCACGCTGACCTGAAAAGTTACAGAGGAAAAAGTATAAAAGAGAATGTGAACTCTGTTATGTAACTACGTGAAATAATTACACATATACACGAGGAAGTACATATACATGTACTTAAACCAACAAGGAACAATTAAAATGGATGCGTTTGGAAGGAAAAAGAGCAAGGAATGAAATATATATAACTATTTGTTTCAAGCCATAATTAGTGGCTAATTGTCAGTTTAATATCCCATCAGATCAACTTGAACTGAGTACAAGAACAGCCAGATCAGACTGTGTATGAACCATTGCGGTGGTCTCAGGGTGAATTAAGATGAAAAAGCAAAATGAAAGATAAATGAAAGAAGGGAAGGAAAGAAGTAGCACCTACCAGTACCACCAGCCAACCACCCGCACCCTAGTGGAACAACTGCCAACAGGTATTAAACAACAGAGATATTCTACATAAAACATTTAAAGAACAAACTCATATATGCAACCCTTAAAGTTTAAAATATGATTTACAGTAAATGGATTTCACAATTATAAAACAATTGAGTTAGTCAGTTACTGTAAAGAAGAATACGAAGATGCGAGGAAAATGCAAGCTGGTTGACAAAAGAAACAAAACGTATATGAGGGACCAATGAAGCATAGAATAAACTAAGTAAAATCCTTTTAAGGCAAGCCCAATCTTATCCCAGTTTCCATAGCGTGAAGAGGAACAGGTGATAACCATCACCTCCTGCATAGGACTCTAGACTGCTGAAAGTTTTTACTCCTAAACTGGTCCTGATACATGTACCTATATTGCACCTGGTTTGGGTGGTAGGAATGCATTTTAAGTGTCTTTCCAAAGGAACACAACATCAGATCTCGCATTACTAGCATTTGAACCCAAAACTTCTTGATTCCAAGCAAGGCAACTCTAACCACTAGGCCACCTATGCCACTAAGTAATAAAATGAAGTAAAAACTCAAACATGTCAATTGATAGAAAGGAGTCAACTTACTGCATGCTCAAAGCATTCTTTTAGCCCTTCCTGAGTAAGGGCACTAGTTTCACAATAAGTGGCACTCATTTCAGATGCAAGCTTCATCCCTTGATTGTAAGACACCATCTCGGAAGAGCCTGACCTCAAGTCTGGGAAGAAATGAAAATGATTTATATACATATTTTCTTTACATTCACATTTATAACAGTATTCTTTTTGTAATTTTTTCTGGATTCAACACAATCGTATCTAAATTAAATCGCAATAATCTTCTCGCTCTTTCACTGTTCTTAACAATTTTTAAAAAAAGTTGTTTAGAATCCCGTACTCATGGCAAAACAATTGAAGAATGAATTTTTTTTGTTTTGAATTTGACTTAATTTACCCACATCCACAACCAATGTGATTCCATGGGCCTTCGGTAGGATTTTTAACTTGCCCAGACGGCCTTGTAAACAGCCAAGGGATCTTTAACATGCACAGTGTTGTAATTTGCATATGGAACCTCCTTGTTATCGTTCGTCTCCGATGAAACTAGGTGTCAATCCACCCACCTGGACAGGGGGGGGGGGGGGGGGGGGGGTATTGATTTTATGTGATAAAACTTGCAAAAAACTCAACCGATTGCGGGGATCAAACGACGACCTGGATTGAGACGTCAACATTTGCCTCTGGACTATCAAGTCCCCCTCCAGCTCAATTTAAAACAAATTTTGCGTTCAGAAAGTACCATAAAATCATCACAAAGCGAGAAGGCAATGCAAAAACATTCTTCTCTTTCATACCTGTTTTACAGGCTATAATAATTGGGGTGTCTGGGCAATGATGCTGCACTCTGGAATCCATTTCGTCTTGATATTTTCCAAACTTATTGGCCTGTCAACAGAAAAAGCATATCAAGAAAATGTCCGTTTGAGGGTAGGAAAGAGGTCGTGAGACGGTCATAGTCCTCCTGGTGATGGAACATATTTTAAAGAAAGGATCAATATTTTTGGCATGTGTACAAACACAATATCATGTTATATCATATCTTGCCAGAGGGATATATATAAATAGGTCATTTGACCTTTAAATGCCCCATACATCTACAATCATGAAGTTTTAAAATTAATTGAACATACAGTAGTCAATAAGAACAATGCACATTTAATTCATCATACAAAAAAATTAAACAATAGAGCTCTATACTGATGGTATCTTTAAAAGAATTAATACTGTTTGCATAATGTTTTTCAACAGTAAATTATTCAATAATTTGATCGTTAAATTATTTATAATGAAAAAATTATGTCTCACAGAAGTAGAACTTCCTGTAATATAAATCTTAAATCTATCTCCCTGAGATTCAATAGTCTTGGCACAAATAATAATATAATATACAAAAACACACATAAACAGTGTTAAAAGCATGAAACTATTTCTACGATAAGCATAAACATTAAATGCATTTTATATATATATATGATGTATGTTTATCATATCTATATATAGATATTTACAGCACCTATATACACCAGGTTTTTTAGGGGACACGGTAGTCCAGATAATATCAATGTGAAAACACTAGGCAAGAAGCTAATGATGTAATACTGTACTCACTTGACCTGCAGTGTCCCAGAAGGCAATGTTATAGGGTTTTCCTCCAACAATCATGTTATTGCTGTAGTTGTCAAAAACTGTTGGCACATACTCACTGGGAAACGCATTGGTGGTGTAAGAGATAAGCAAGCAGCTCTTTCCTACAGCTCCGTCTCCGACGACCACAACTTTGAGATTTTCCATTGCTTCCTTTCAGTAGTATAGTATTATAAATGACAAGACTTGTAGATTTCTGTTATGTCCTCAGTATTGAAGACAAAATGAATGGGGAAATATACAAATACAACAAATAAGAAGAGTGACAGACCAACTAATAGTTATAAATAGATGAATAGACATACAGGTGTATAGATAGATAGATATTTAAATACCTAGATAGATGGATAGATAGATATAGATAGACAGACAGATATATAGATAGACAGATAGATAGATAGATAGATAGATAGATAGATAGATAGATAGATAGATAGATAGATAGATAGATAGATAAAGACTATTGATCGATAGATAACTCAGACAGATCAATTGATAAAAATAGGAAAAGTAAAAAAATATATCTATAGATAGTTAGATAAAGATAGATAGAGACAATTAGATAGGGATATAGGATGAGTGAGACATTTAGATAGAGATATAGGATGAGAGAGGTAGGCAAATTGACGGATGGATTGATGGAAAGATAGACAAGATAGACAAACAGGCAGTTCTGAATAAAAATACTAAATAAATTAATTAATAAATAAATGAAAGTAAAAGATACATAGATACTACTCCATTGCCAACTGTGCTTTAAAGTGAAAGGAAAATAACAGGACATGCGTGTACAACTATCACGCCATGTCAATAAATCTAGCTGTCAGTGGCACTCACCGGGTATAAAAATCATTTAGTAAGTAGTCTTACACTTACACATTCTAGATTCTTTATTTTATCATTGTTATCCTTAACATCGAGTTGTAAAAATAAACTTCCAGAAACACAGCTTAACAAATTGGAAGAGACTACGGACATCCAGTCTACCTAGTCTCTGCAACGAGTGGAGCATCCAAGCATATGTCACCACTTCCTACATTTATCTTAAAATAGCAACAGACGTAGGGTAAACATAGACACTTTGGGTGTCCACCAAGTAGACATTTAGATATATCCACCTAGTGGCAGAAAGACAAGATCGGCATTTACAGAGAAAGAGAGGGATATCTGGATGTCCCCCTAGTCTCTTCCGCAAAAACTACCAATGAAGCACAAATGCATCAAAAGATTATATTTTTAGACAAAGGGGAATCTAAGATAGACAGACAAACCAAACAGATAGACAGTATAGATACCATCATGGATTCATGAGACTTATCTGTCAAATTCAACCCAAACTTATTAAATACAACTCTGTACAACTTTTGTTTTAAATCGCTTTTTACTTTACTGGACGAGAGAGAGAGAGAGAGAGAGAGAGAGAGAGAGAGAGAGAGAGAGAGAGAGAGAGAGAGAGAGAGAGAGAGAGAGAGAGAGAGAAGAGAGAGAGAGAGAGAGAGAGAGAGAGAGAGAGACAGACAGACAGAGACAGAGACAGAGAGACAGACAGACAGAGAGACAGACAGACAGACAGACAGACAGAGACAGACAGTGAGACAGAGAGAGAGAGAGACAGAGAGAGAGACAGACCGACAGACAGAGACAGACAGAGAGAGAGAGAGAGAGAGAGAGAGGGAGAGAGAGAGAGAGAGAGAGAGAGGAGAGAGAGACAGACTGACAGACAGAGACACACAGACAGAGGGAGATTGGAGAGAGAAAGAGACTGAATTGAATAGCATATTAGTGTTATGCTCATGATTGAGATATATATATCTCTACAGAGATTCTAGATCTAGAACAGCAAAATCAGAAAATCCCTCTCACAAGGCAAAGGAATTGAAACACTTTTCATCTTTGATTTTAAATTTATTAAGGTTCATGCCTTCCAGGCTGAATTTAGATCTGGACATATCTAATGTTGGGAGAGATCAAGATTTTTAGAGAGAGATATAGAGATCAGATTTTAATTATAGAATATTTCTACTTTAGAGCAATGATCAAGAGAGGGATCAGAGAACAACTGAACAGAGAGACACAGAGAGCCAACTGTGACAAGTGACTAGGCTACTGGACTGTTGTGCCAGTGATTGAAAGGTTAAAGAAAGATATGCAGGCAACACTGACAATCCATGAATAGCATATTAGATCTAGAATCTTGCTCATGTATTTAGATATCATTTATATCTCTAGATCTAGATTCTTGATCGATCTAGAATATCGAGTTGTAAAAATAGACAGAAAATCCCAATCTCACAAAGGCAAAGAGGAAGTGGCTATGTATACATCCAATTTTCAGTCTCCCTTCTTCATTAATAATGACTGCCCAATTTGAGTATTAATAAGGTTCATTTTTAATTCCTTCCGGAAATAATGTTAAATAAGATTTAGTTTCATCTGTTGGCAGCCCATTCCACATCTTTACCGTACTGTCTTTATTGAAGTTGTCAAGATCAAGATTTTAGATCTAGCTAATCGAGCTAGATTTATCCATAGATTAAAGCTATATATCCATGTTTGCTATCAGATTTTAACATTCTTGTTGTATAGAATATTTTCTACTTAGATGCAATGATCAAGCAATGCTAGAATTCGCCACATTCAATGACCTGAAAGTGACCAACACATTCGGACGGTGGACCTGGCTGGCCTAAACGGCAACCTATCAGATTTTGAGGAGGACGCTTCCAACATCGTCATGCCAGGACACGCAGCTGCCCGGAGCGGATATCAATAAAGAACTTCACGATGAACGGATTCCACCAAATAAAATTGCCTGGAGAAATTGCAAATTGGAGGCAAATTCGCAACTGTGACAACGTGACAGGCTACTGACTGTTGTCGCCGTGACCGAGACGGTCAATGAAGTACTCGGCAAGAAATCAAAAACACGATCACACAGGCTGAAACACTTAGACAATCAAAGTATAATATACAATAGATGGTGAAGAAGGGCATACAGGAAGCAAAAGAGGGAATGGATCTCGGCTCAATGCAATGATATCGAACGTAACCTCCAATTTAAAAAATCATTTAGTAAGGGATGGCATTCTCGACAAAATCGTACCGACCGAGAGCAAAGAGATCATCTGGAGATCTCAGATTCTTTCTCCGATGCGACACATAAAAGCTCAACACACATCCGATAACAGATTATAATATTTTTCGAAGAAGCGATCGAGTTGTAAAAAGGAAAACCTAGACAATTCAGGAACGTGTCAAGCAGGGATAGACGCTTTAAATAGCTGCCGAAATGACCCAGTCGCAGACCCCTTCCCGAAAGGAAACTAAGCAGTGCAACAACTACGGCACAATCATTTTTAGACGAAGGGGAATACACAAGAGGAAGTGGCTATGTATAGGCATCCAAGTGTCTCGGTAAAATTTAACCTCAGAATTCTCCTTCTTCATGATAATATTTATAGATTTCAAGAAAACCAATAGAGTGTGGCAGTATTATTGTCAACATCAACGCCATATTATTTTAATTCAAAACCTCAAACATGTTAATCTAAACAATTTGGTTCAGTTGAAATAATGTGTTAAATTCTGTTTGTAAAAGTTTTGACAGTACTATTGCTGAGTTTCAATCACAAACTGCTTCGCATATGATATGACGGACTTGCAGGCACCAATTCTAGTCAGAAGATCTTTACATCGTACTGTCTTTAAATGGTGAAGTTGTCAACAGTTATTGTCGTTTTTCATCGGCAAAGAAAAGCTTGAAACTGTGCATGTTCTGGGAGTTTGGATGAAGGATCAAAACCTTATTAACAAGGAGTGCATATATCCATTAGCCAAGATGGGAACTGTTTGGAAAGAAGACAACAAAGTTTATTAAAGCCATATATCCATGTTCACTCAGCTTTTCTGTACGTTTATTAAACATGGACACTAACTTATAGGAGAAGAGAATACTAACAGAAATGGCTGCTTTAGTGTATATTAAAAACCATAAACAATGAAGAGAGAGTAGAAGGGGACTGGAATGTCAAGATTGGAATAGATGCACATAAGAGACTGGAAAGACACATGTGGGAGGATGCTACTGTAACACACAAACTAACTGACTAGAATTCCCTTTCCTTACATTCAATGACCTCGAAAGTGACCAACACATTCCTCAGGACGGTGGACCTGGCACAGTTGAGGGGACCCAAAACGCACCCACCACCAGATAGACGACATCCTGGTGACTGTCAGACGCTTCCATACATCCCCAAGGCGGCTGGTACTGCCAGGAGTGTTTTTTGCACGCAGCTGCCCGGGAGCGGCTATCAATAGCGTTCTACCACGAATCATCATCCTGTCACGATGTCGTGTCGGTCTTCCGATTGCCATTTCCTCAATGCAATGTGACGTTAGATGAACGCTGGGGGGATTATAGAAGCTTGAGTATTTGGCGACAACAACAGCACACCAAGCCACCAAGAGCAGGATCAAACAATAATTTGTATGTACTGTTGGAGAAATTGCAAATTTGAGAGTTAAATTAAATTTCCCAACACTCTTTTCCCAATACTCGACGCAGAATCCGAAGGATACAAAAATATAGATACACACTTCAATAAAAGCATTAACAACAACAAGAACAACAACATCGCCCGACAAATGACCAGAGTAGATCATTATTATGAAACAGTATGATCTACAAGAAGCGGCCCATCAAAAAATGATATTAGGTCCAATAAGTGATTTGCATGAAACTATGTGACAAAAGGAGTGAACTAAAGAGAGTCAAAGTATGACAGTACAGACAAGAGAGACAAGATGGTGAAGAGAAGAGGAGAGAGAAAGAGACAGGAAGCAAAAGACAGAGAATACGAATGGATCTCGGCTCAATGCAATGATATCGAAATTTAAAAGATAACCTCAATTTAAACAATTGTTTACATCCGGAAAGCGTAAAAAAAAATACTATATTCTTGTGAGCAGCAAACATGGATGGCCCAATGAATTTCACTGTTCTCTAGATTGTTCTTAAAATCAGAAGTTGCCTCTGTCCGACCGAGATTTTCAAAAATTATCTGTTGATTTTCATCTTTTTTTAGTCACCGTTTGACATCCTACATTCTATCATGATTCTCTCTGATTGACTTCTCTCTATTCTTTCAAAAATCCGACTTTTTTTGCAGCATCTTCTTTTGTCGACACATAAAATTGCTCAACACACATCCGATAACAGACACAGATAATTTCCCATCCTTTGAGAAGAAGCGGAGGAAGACTCGTGGAGTAATCCCGAAATCTCTAAACAAATTATATCAAAGAAAGTAAAAAACTGCAGGCATAGACAATATCCCAGGAGAACGTGTCCAAGCAGGGATAGACGCTTTCTGTGTAATCTAACAAAAACAGAGACTCAAAGCAAAGAGTCAAGGAAAAATGGGAGTCAGAAAAATGTCAGCCCAAGACTCAATGGACCCAGTCGTTTTTTTGTAATCACCCTTCCCAATGACGAAATTTTTTTGTTGAGAAACGACCATTTCAAAGCAAAGAGTCAACAACCATTTGGCACAATCAATCTCATTTGCAATCCTAGCAAGTCAAGAAAGGATTTTTCAGGATCATACTGAACAGACTGAAGCCGCAGGCCGAGAGCAATCATAAGTGAGGAGCAAGAGTCAGGATTTTTGAGAGCAAATGGCGTTGTAGAAGGTCAACTGAGCAGAAAATTTAACCTCAGAATTCTGTGCAAACGATACCTTCAACACCAACAAGAGCTCTAAAAGCAGATGACAGTATAGATTTCAGAGAAAAAGTCAATAGGATTTTTTGATGAGAACATAGATGACAGTAAATGTCATGAACCACTACAACATCAACGCCAACATTATCCATATCAAGCAGAAAACCTCTAAACAAGGCCAGCAGTGCAGTATATCTAAACGGGAAGGTTGGAGACTGGTTCAGAACCATTGTTGAAGTGATACAAGAATATACCCGGTGAAATTTCGAAGACGACTCTGGAAAGAACACCTTTTCAATGTCTTAGGGCAATCGGGAAAAAAAAATTATGACAGGCGCATTCAAAGTAGACAATTTGGCCACCAAGGAACAAAATGAGCATTGGTGGAAGAACAATCACAAATCTGCGCTTCGCAAAGATAGAAAGACGGACTTGCAGGCACATAGCAAGAACTGAATAATCTAGTCAGAAGACTAGAAATACATCTTCCGCAGCATATGGACAAAAATCAGTGCAAGCAAGACAAAACTGATTATCAAACAGTGAGAGAATCTCAAATCCATACTGATATCATCGGCAAAATGGAGAAAAGCTTGAAACTGTGCACAAGTTTAAATATCTGGGAGCAATACTGTCGGATGGAGAGAGACTAATAGATTTTTGCCTAAAGAAGGATCAAAGACCTGAAATAGATATTAACAAAGGAGTGCAATGACATTTTTTACATCCACTATTGATAGCCAAGATGAGGAACCGTCTGGAAAAGACAACAAAGTCTCCCTTAGCTCAAAGTTAAAACTTATGAAAAAGCTCCCTTGTTCACTCAGTGTTTCTGTACGCCTGTGAAACATGGACACTAACTGAGAATGTCAGATATAGAGAAGAAGAATACAGGCAACAGAAATGAGGATGATTACGTTTAAAAGAACTGCCAAAGGGAAGTTGGAAAAGCTGTGGGAAAAGTTTGGACGAAGACTTCAAAAACCTATAAAGAAAATCAACAAGTTGTTCTGGGGGAGCAATGAAGAGCATGATAAAGACCAAAGTGATGCCCAATACGACAAATTAAGAACGCCAAAGGAGAAATAATGAAAGGAGACAATCGAAATCATGGAAAACGTGAGAAAATATTTTCAATAAATAATCCCTCCCGAACATGTGAAACTTGGAGTACAGATCAATTAGTAAGAGTAACAAATAATCCAGAGAAGACAGCTGACGATGTAGATATATCAATGGAAGAAATCCAAACAGCTATAAGAAAAGTGAAAAATTAGGAAAGGCCTCCCAGGAGCAGATCGAGTTTATCCAGAAATGATTAAAAAACCAAGGGAGAGGCAGACAAACTACACAAAATATGTCTACAAGCATAGAAGTCAAAACAAATGCTAGACGACTGGAGTAAGGGAACGAAAGTACCAATACACAAGAAAGGATAAACTATGGAATGCTCACATTATAGAGGATATCATTATTTAGCGTACTAAGGAAAAGTGTATGCTAGGATTCTGGAAATGAGACTAAGGAAAGAGTAGAAGATCAGATTGAAGAACACCAGAGTGGATATAGATCAGGAAGAAGTGTACAAGACCACATATTTACAATTAGACAAATAATAGAAAAATTCCTTGAGAAAACATTGATTTGCACCTGTGTTTTAGTGACTTAGAAAAGGCATTTGACACGAGGACAAACTGTAATTCTTAGAGAACACAACGTATAGCAAAATTTAAATAGAGGCATTAAAAAGTTGTTTACAATAAACCAACAAGTGCATTGGAGAGTAGCTGGAAATGTATCTGAAGAATTTGATGTAAATATAGAGTAAGACAGGGTTGTATCCTGACTCCCTTTTGTTTATCACTTTAATGTGGATCCAGTCAGCAAAGGCATCCTCAAAAATGAAGAAAATGAATGTAGGTATGTGGAAGCTCAAACCAGTAAATGTATCAAAGGCTTTCATTTGCTGATAATTTAGTTGTTTTGGAAAATCAGAAAGGACCTCAGTCAACATCAGCAAGAGTGGAATGAGAATAAATGCGAAGAAAACCAAAACAATGCTAGTATCTGGGGACGCTAAAACACAAAATCTTAATTTGGGCAGAGAGAATTTAGAGTAAGTTCAAAGCTAGAATTACCTGGGTAATGGAAAGTTAACTTTCAGAGGGAAAACTAAGAGAAGAAATCAGCCCAGAAGGCAAGTAGAACCATATAGAACCATATAGCAAAGGCATTTGGCAGTATAAACAAGTAATGTCCTACAAACCTCTGGCCCAAAATGGCATTCTATCTTCCATCTCCTTCTCATCTCTCCTCTCTCTCTTTCTCTCTCTCTCTCTCTCTCTCTCTCTCTCTCTCTCTCTCTCTCTCTCTCTCTCTCTCTCTCTCTCCTCCCTCTCTCTCTCTGTATCTATCTATCTATCTACAGTTTGTCTCTATTCCTGTCTCTGTCTCTCTGTCTCTGTCTCTGTCTCTGTCTCTGTCTCTGTCTGTCTGTCTGTCTGTCTATTGTCCTCTCTCTCTCTCTCTCTCTCTCTCTCTCTGATCTCTCTCTCTGTCTCTTCTCTTCTCTCTGTCTCTGCCTTTCTCTCTTCTCTCCACTGTGTATTGTAAAATAATCTGGGTTTAGTTTTTTGTTTGTTTTGATTCTTTTAACTGAGTGTTTTAGTTGAAGAAATATCATGAACTTATCTTTTTTTAAAGGCTTTGATATCTTCATCATCACTTACGAAACTAGTGCATTCCCTCAAGTTAGAAAGCAGAAGGCGATGAAGGAAATAAATACATAACATCACTTACACCTCCAGGCTATCTTTTTATGAAATCATTTCGAAGAGACGCACAAAAAGATTTTGAGGCCCAATCGGCAAAATTAAATGTTTTGAGGCGTTGGAGTCCTTTTAGAGAAAAATCTTTCAACAAAGTTATATTTTCATCCAAATGTTTTCGTCTTTCAAACATTTGAATCTACAAGTCTCTCAATTACACTTCCAGAAATTATTTTTAAAGTCGAATATGTGTTTACAGACCACCCCCCCCACCCCCCCAGTAAGAAAAACGGATTCAAAACATCAACATTTATAACTGAATTTCACGAACTTTTGGTCAAATTACAGCATCGACAACAAAAACTTAATTATTGTTGGCGATTTCAACGTTCACTTTGAAGAAAATACCACGGATACATGCTCAATAAAGAGGTCATTAAATGAACACCAGATGACACAACACGTTCAGCAAAGTACACATAAGAAGGGACATGTTTTGGATTGGGTTATCACTAACGACCATCTGAAACTTGCTTCACAAGTTGATGTCATCGACAAAATTAGTTTCGGATCACCATCTTTTGCTTTTTGACATTCCCACACAAAAATTGAAAGGAACAAAGAAAACCATTGTCTCCAGAAATTTGAAAAAGATCAACCTCCAAAATCTTAAATATGACTTAAATCAAGAATTCACCAAACAACAAATAAAAAAATGCTGAAATCCTTAACAATGTTCTCTTAAGCACCTTGAAAGTCATGCACCTTTAACTAAAAGATCAGTGAACCAGCGTCCAACAACACAATGGTTCACGCTGGAAATAAAAGATGCCAAGCAGCTCAGAAGGCGTGCTGAAGCTAAGTGGTTGAAGTCAGGACTTGTCGTTGACAAAGAAATTTACCTCCTTCGGAAGAGAAAAATGAAAGAGCTTTGTGATAAAGCGAAACGATATTATTACATCACTAAATTTGGCGACGTTCCAAAACCTAAATTTTTTTCCATCTTTCAGGTGAACTTTTCGGCAATGAAATTAAAAAGCCAACTTATCAACACATATTTCAAAAGAAGAGCTACCAGATACGTTCGATGATTTTTTCAACAATACAATCGAAGATTCGCAAAGAACTTGAAAAGTAATCAGAATACCGTTATATTGATATTTCTAAATTTTCAGGAGAAACTTGGGAATCGTTTTTGACTGAAACTTTGTCCGATCCTCAGTGAGTTTAAGACATTATTTTTTTCCTTGGAACTCCAAATCAAAGTTCCATCCGATCCATTCCTTACAAGCGATGCTAGAAAAAAACTTGTCACAACTCTTATGTTCTCCCAAGCTTGACTATTGTAATTCCCTGTTGTTTGGCCTCCGTAAGAAAAAAAAAAAAAAAAGACTTCAAGTCATTCAAAAAATGCAGCCAGACTTATCTTTCTCTCTCTTTAAGAAAAGGAAATTTGAAAAATGGATCCCACTACTGACAGAACTTCACAGTTTAACAGTCGAAAAAAGAACAAAATTCAAAGTTGCGACTTTTAGTTTATAAATGTCTTGATGGAACAGCACCTAGATCTAGCTATCATTCAAGTCTTTTAAATGTTTACAAACCTGGTCGGACATCAAGATCGTCTGCCGATATTTCTACTCTAGTACTCCCAAAAGTCAAAACTAGTGCTGGTAGACGATCTTTCGCATACTGTGACCCATTTGTGTGAATGCCCTCCCACAGAGTCTTAGAGAGTCAAAGTCACTGTCAATTTTTAGAAAAACGTCAAGACATCTTATAAAAGCTTATTTTCTAAAAGAAAAATTGTATAATTTTATTATAGGCTGTATTTCATCCTGTGCGTGAAGAATTTTGTGTGTGTTTTATGTGTGTGTGTGTGTGTGTGTGTTTGTGGAATATGAATTCCTGACAGTGTTTACTGTTAATAAAGGACTTTCTTCTTCTTGTTTTTATTGTCGGTTTTTCTTGTGATAAATTGCATTTCATGTAGCTTGATGTATGAAATTCATATTAGGTATCTTATATGTAACACGTGTATAACATATAATATTTCTTAAAATATGTAATGCCTAGAGCCTTACCTCAGAACTGTAGGGATGAGTGCGCAATAGAGATGTACATTATTATTATTATTATTAAAACAAGACATCAGACCTGGGGAGGACATTTGCTGAAATATTAAAGTAAGCATGCAATCTTGTCACAAAGACACCACAGATATACAATACAGTCCAAGACACAGCACGTTCATAACAACGCACACACACACACACAGATATACAATACAGTCAAGACACAGCAACTTCATAACAATGCACACACAGACACACACACACACACACACACACACACACATAAATGAGTCTGCAATTAAATGTTAAAAAACAACAACCCTAACATGATGATGATAACCAACCCAAAGAAACACCTGTGATGTGTGAAACTCTTGGGGCCTGGTGTAACTGGTAAAAAGACAAAACCGTCAAATTGTGTTTAGTCACCTATGAGTTCTTCAATGATCTGGGTTTTAACAAAATAATTTGATATACCCACATCCACTACTATGGTGGTCTCAGGTTTTGTAGGGTTTTAATTTTGCCCGAATTGACTTGTAAACAGCCAAGAAATCTTTAGTGCAGAGAGAGAGAGAGAGAGAGAGAGAGAGAGAGAGAGAGAGAGAGAGAGAGAGAGAGAGAGAGAGAGAGAGAGAGAGAGAGAGAGAGAGAGAGAACTGAGAGAGAGAGAGAGAGAGAGAGAGAGAGAGAGAGAGACAGAGAGAGAGAGAGTTATGATTTGCACACCGGGACCTCCATTTCAAGGCCCGTCTCCGATGGGACTAGGTGCAGATCTACCTATCTGGACCAGGGAAGTAGATTTTTTGCTCGAAAAAATCGAGAAAAGTCAGGGTACAAAACCTATCGCATTTGGTTGAGGAGGCCGACACCTTGCGTCTGGACTATCGAGTCCTTCTTCAATGATCAATCTAGACATATTTGTGGACAAGCTTTAAAACCTGCATTAGGGGATTTTAGTTTGTTTTCGCTTGCAGAAAAGGATACAGATAAAGACTTCTAATTTGTTAATTCACACACATACATAAACAAATTTAAAGGGCTAAAACATAGTTTTCATCAAAGGGAGATAATTCAACATCATTTTTTAGGTAAAATGACCGTGTCATCATGGTGGGCCAAGTGCTTGTGATGACTAAGTTTCTTTACTCCCATAAAGTCATTTACCTTGTGAACAGTATACACGAAACAAGTGGAAACTTTCTTTTGCCAGCTCAACAGACTTTTAAGAGTTAGATAAACAAAATGTGGAGTGGCATGGGTGGCCCAGCGGTTCAGGCTGCCGGGCTGGGAATCATGAGGTCCTGTTCGAATCCTGGCAAAGACAGGCCCGACGTTGTGTTTCTTGGGAATACATTAAACACACAATTTCCCCCACTCGACCCAGGTGAAAAATGGATACAGACACTAGCTTTGGAGTAAAAACTTGCGTCAGTCTAGCGCTATAGAAACCGGGGTAAGCACCGACTCTATATAAGGCCGTAACGGCACTGAAGGAACCAACAAAACGGGGATGTGAATGACAGGGATTAAATTCGACTTCCGCCTAAGAAAAACAATTTCCATCACTACGCAGTGATCTCAAACTCTGTTTTGAACGTGAGTGTGCAAGAAAAAGGTCGCGCATTTGACACAATGAAAAACCAAAACAATTGCGATTAATATTAATATTAATAATATTAACAGTTGCTATGATAGTTACCGTGACTGATTTGATTTGATATGATTCACAACTAAGGTAATATCGGGGGTTTTGGTAGGATTTAAAACATGTTTTCCCGGACTGCCCTGTAAACAGCCGTGGAATTTTTAACGTGCATGTTGTGATCTGCACACGGACGTCCTTTTTATCGTCCGTCTCCGATGGGACTAGGTATCGATCCCCCTACTTGGACAAGTGGAGTAGATGAAGCTATGCTAAAACAAAAACCTCGAGAAAAATTTTAAACCGCCGGCGGGGCTCGAACCCATTACCACTTGCCTCTGAACTACCGAGTTCCCATACATGGATGTGAATGACGGGGATTAAATTCGACTTCCGTTTAAGAAAAACCCACTTCAATTACTACCTAATGATTTTATAACTCTATGTTGCACGTGCAGATGCTCATGTGTCGTGTGTAAGAAAAAGGCCGCGTACTTGACAATGAAAAGCCCAAACCGTTGCAATTAATTACTACACACCTCATCCAATGATAAATACATGTATTCACAGTGACAGAAAATCAATAGTTTCATGAACACACCTCCATCTGGTTTGTACTACGAGCGGCCAACGGGTGTAGTTCTTTTGTTTGTTTTAGATCTAGAATCTACATGACACAATGTACAATCTAGATCTAGATCTAGACCTATAGTGAAGAACTTGGTTACACACGTAGTTGTGGTAGTAACAATATTATACAGAATACGTGTAGACACCAATAACATTTTTTCTCTCAAGAAATAAGACAATTTACCGGTACTCTAGTCAACAGTGTATGCCTAGATCTAGATCTAGTTTTGTTCACGTATGGTACCCTAACTTAGTCTTAAGTATGAATTTGAACTCTCTCAGTAGAGATGAAAAGCTTTGAAAAATGATGTGTACAAAGTACAATATTTTTTTAGCTTATACATTGTATCATAGTTATTTGCATTATTATGTGACAATAAGCTCATTAAAATCAGCCGCACGTCACTGCAAGGCCTGGTTTCACCACTGGCATGTGTGACCTTGATGCAACTGGACAGAATTAAAGCAAAAACTGTATCGAACCAATGTAGATTTCTAGTAATTGTTTGCGTTAAAGTAGTACCTGGTTTGCGTGTAAAGTGTAAACTTTGGAGTCGTTAGTCGCAGCAGGGTTACAGTTACAGCGGTTTGGCGTGGTAGATACAGCAGGGTTACAGTTACAGCGGTTTGGCGTGGTAGATACAGCAGGGTTACAGTTACAGCGGTTTGGCGTAGTAGACTACGACATGTCGTACTGGGAGGACTTTGGAAATCAATATCGATGTGTTTAAACAGCTTCTGTCAAATTTCATTAACAAATAGCATTGCGTCAATTAGAGATCATGTGTGTGTGTGTGTGTGTGTGTGTGTGTGTGTCAGAGAGAGAGAGAGAGAGAGAGAGAGAGAGAGAGAGAAAGAGAGAGAGAGGAGAGAGAGAGAGAGAGAGAGAGAGAGGAGAGAGTGTGTGTGTGTGTGTGTGAGAGAGAGAGTGTGAGAGAGAGAGAGAGAGAGAGAGAGAGAGAGAGAGAGAGAGAGAGAGAGAGAGAGAGAGAGAGAGAGAGAGAGAGAGAGAGAGAGAGAGAGAGAGAGAGAGAGAGAGCACTGCTTTGGTAGAGTTGAGGAAAACTATATACAATATTGTTACTTTTCATGGCTATTATATAAAACTGAGACTCATATTTAAACTTTTCACCTTTGCGAGGAAATGAAGAATATAGAATAGTGGGTATGTTTTGTTTATTTATTTCGTTGAAATATTCCATGTCCACCATTTGCGGTGATTTCATGGTCAATTGAGGAAGTAGCAGGAAAAAAGGTAAATTAAAGAGTGAAGGAAAAGAAGTAAGTAGTAGGAGTAGGACCTAACAGCAACGCTCACCAGCCGCCCACAGGGGGTGAAGGAGGAGTGGGAGGGTGGAGATAGAAGTGACAGACAAAATAGAAGGAAGTATACCACACACACACACACACACACACGTACACACACAAAGGAATCGATTGAAATTAAATAGTACATATGAGAAATGAATGAAACAACATACCAGTGAGGTGTGTGCGTGTGAGTGTGTGTGTGTATGTATGTGTGTGTGTGTGTTGTAGTTCGCTCAGCGAAGTATGGTTACGCGATTTAGTTGGCCTATTTCATCATTATTACAAAACGCATCATCCTGGATTTTGTACGATAATCTTACACTATTTTTAAATTACAAAAACAGATTTTGAGTTAAAACTTTGTACAGA
>JAXRKP010000693.1:142500-145000 GCA_037039925.1 Doris montereyensis | reverse complement strand
GTTGTGGATGTGGGTAAATCAACTACAAAATCAAGGCTATAATGGGAAAATCCCCGATGACACATCATATAGGCGCTATCCATCAATCCCAAAAAGGCTTTCATTAGAAACAAGAGTTTACGATGTACAGGAGATTAAACACAGGTTACCCACAATCACCCCTCACCTGACAAAGGGGGAAATGCTAGACAACAACATTTAGATTTTTTCGCAATAATAGGAACGATGTTTTTTTTTTTACATAAAATACTATATGCAACAATAAAAAAAAATGGACGGTAACACATCGTGAAAATGGTCAGTTGTCATGGTAGCAGCCACCATCTTGGATTTCTTAACATATAAGTATAAACTCTAAATCTCTGGCATTTACCGGCATACTAGTTATGTGAATTGGCCATCTACACCCTTCTTAACGCTATAATTCATGAAGTTATCATTTATTATTTAAATGTCCCTATCATTTGTTTTCTCAATTTTTTTCAACTTCCTTGTTATAAATTATATTTCCCCCACAAAATATTCGACTCTCTTGAGTTCAAAAGCTAGCTTATTCACAGTACCTATATCTATATAAATATAAAACTGCGCATCTCAAACTTTGACTGCTCAAAACTCAGGAACCACTGCACTCACAATCTCCATTATTTCGCATGTAGATTTCAAAACCCTACTCTAGGTTCTTGGCGATTAAACTCTTGGATCAATTCAGTATTTCAATTGATTGGGAAAATGTTGTTTTGACTGTGATCTACGAAATTTTTTATTGTTACTAGATCTAATTTCTCGATTTCTCATTACAATGAAAAACCCACGTAACTTCAGTATCGAGTACTTATTTAATCTAATAATCGTACTTGATATCACCCCTAACCGATAAAGTGGTTTCTGAGTTAATCACAGTCAAAGCTCAAGAGATCCAGCTTTGTAATAAAGGGAAATCATAATTCAACTTTATTTATGGGCATGGTTGTTCATCTATCATCATGCACTGTTTAAATATAGTTTTATCCTTGAAACGTTACTAAAGACAAAACAGTGAGGCAAGGGGCATGTCGGAAGTTAATGTAATGACACAAGATAATATGAAAAAGCCCCATAGGAACAAAGACGAGACAAACACAAGGAATAGACAGACAAAAATCCTGGCCACCATGGCGATCGAACCCGTGACCTCTGCGTCGGCTCCCATCGCCTCGCCATGAAAAGAAAGCGTGCTACCAACCGAGCTAACTACGCTCCCTAAAACCTTAACTTGAAACGTTGTGCGATTGTAAGTCTTAACAAGTGGTCTGTGTACAGATTAATTGTGTGTTATCTCTTTCAGTCAGGTCAAGACATTCTTTCCACACCTACCTGCATTCAACCTCATATTAGGATCTTTACAGTGTCTTGTAGTAAAAAAACCAACCTTATTTTGTATGATTTATATAGAGGGTTGGAGCATCAATATAATATGTCAAAATATAGATTGTGATTTTTTAAAATTCACAAATGTTGACATTTTTGGTTCTTGTCAACTAAATTGATGCAAAACGGTAAGATGTAAAAAAGAAAAAAACGAACGTCTCAGGTCAGTGACGACATTTCTTGTCCTTAGCCTGTCATTCTGACGTGTTCAGTCAAAGTAAAACGAAAGGATGGCTTATCAGAGAGAGAGAGAGAGAGAGAGAGAGAGAGAGAGAGAGAGAGACGTTTTATATTATTATATTGAACAAGTTGAGATTTCTGCACGCTCTTTTACCATCTCCCCCCCCCCCCCCCCGTTCCTCATCCTTATTTACTCCTTCATGTCTCTTGCATTTGATATAGTTCAGACAGAATACAAAGGGAACTAAATCAAGGTGACGGTACAAGTATGCATGCAATACATGTTTTGGTTCATAATTGAGCATATTTTAATCTGCAACTGGAAATTCTCGAAAAAACTCTAAACAGAAATACGGTTAAAAAAAACGACAAAACCCAATAAAAAAACACTGTAAAAAAACCTAGACAGAAAACTCAACAAAAATCTGACAAAAATTCACGTGCGCCTTAATGGATTCAAATCTACACATTCTTGTTTCCCTTCTATCTGCGCCTGTCATTTCAGCATTCAAATTATAGTTTGGCGTGAACCCAAGCCGCCATCATACTTTTATTGACACTACCTCTCCCTCCCCTCCTCCCTTTTCATAATATTTATCCTAATATGTAATTACCCTTTACGTTGTTAGCGTACCAATAAGCCAACCAACTCCTATGACCTTTTAATTAACCACAGCGAAACACAAGGCTAGAGATGTATGTTTGTTTCTTAGTAATAAATTTACCGCAACAATAAATGTACACGGCGATCTGAAATCGAGTGAAGAAGAAACAGAAAGATGATGAAAGGCGCATGAAAGGCTGAAAGGAAAGCAGTAAGACCTAACAGTATCGCCCACCAACTACCCACTATGAGGACGTACACACCGACCTTAGACATCTAGTGTAGTAATACCAGTGTAAATGTAGA
>JAXRKP010000693.1:125000-137500 GCA_037039925.1 Doris montereyensis | reverse complement strand
AATAAACCGTATTGTATATTGTCATTTTGGTTTTTGTTGACAATTCTTGCTCACCTACAAACGCCTTTCCCAGATGGTTATACATTGCACTTGCCTTTTTGATTCTCTGGCTGATTTCTTCTCTTAGTTTTCCCTCTGAGTTAATCATTACTCCTAGATAATTGTAGCTTTGAACTTGTTCTAAATACTCCCTGCTCAATTTAAGATTTTGTGGTTTAGCTTCCCTAGTTACTAGCATTGTTTTGGTTTCCTTTGCATTTACTCTCATTCCTCTTTTATTTAATTCATTGTTCATAATGTTGATATTCGGCTGAAGGTCATTTTCTGATTTTCCAAACAGAACTAAATATCGGCAAATGAAAGCATTGATACATTTATTGGTTTGAGCTTCCACATACCTACATTCATTTTCTTCATGTTTGAGGATGCCTTTGTGACTGAATCCATAAATGTGATAAACAAAAGAGGACTTAGCATACAACCCTGTCTTAATCCTATATCTACATCAAATGCTTCTGATACATTTCCGGCTACTCTCACTGCACATGTTGGTTTATTGTAAAAACTTTTAATGGCTTCTATTAAATTTTGCTCGACGTTGTGTTCTTTTAAGGAATGCCATAGTTCGTCCCTCCTCACAGCGTTAAATGCCTTTTCTAAGTCAATAAAACACAGGTGCAAGTCAATGTTTCTCTCAACGAATTTTTAAAAATTATTTGTCTAATTGTAAATATGTGGTCTTGTACACTTCTTCCTGGTCTAAATCCACTCTGATGCTCTTCAATCTGATCCTCTACTTTTTCCTTAGTCTCATTTCAGTATCCTGGCATATACATTTCCTGGAACGCTAAATAGTGATATCCCTCTATAGTTTGA
Organism: Doris montereyensis; assembly: GCA_037039925.1. NCBI lineage: Eukaryota > Metazoa > Mollusca > Gastropoda > Nudibranchia > Dorididae > Doris > Doris montereyensis. Next base: position 136,624 of record JAXRKP010000693.1, on the reverse strand, counting down.
GCATTCCATAGTTGATCCTTTCTTATGTATTGGTACAACCGTTCCCTTTTTCCAGTCGTCTGGCACCTGTGTGGACTTCCATGCTTGTTGGCAAATTGCATGTAGTAGTTTGTTTGCCTCTCTCCCTTGGTTTTTAATCATTTCTGGATAAACTTGATCTGCTGCTGGGACCTTTTCTAATTTCACTTTTCTTATAGCTGATTGGATTTCTTCCATTGATATATCTTTCACTGATAAAACTTTTTACTACAGGTTTATTTAGTTCCTATATTTTGAGTTTAGTAGCTTTCTTCTCTTTCCTTTTCTGTTTGTTTTCCTCAGTCAATAATCTCATTTTGGCAATCACTAAGTGATGATCACTAAATATTTCTGCTCCTCTGTTTACTCTTGCATCCAATGTACTGTAAAAAAGGGAGCTGCTATTATGTAGTCTATCATTGACTTTTCACACCTGTCTTCATTTACTCTTGTATATTTGTGGATATCTTTATGAGGGAAAAAGGTGTTGGCTATTTTCATGTTATTCTTTAGGCAAAAATATATGAGTCTCTCTCTTTTGGAGAAGTTGTTGTCTCTCCTTCTGTACCTATTACTCCTCCTGACGTTTCTACATTGTTGCCTACTCTATCGTTTAAATCTCCTAAAAGCATTAGTTCCTGTCTGGATTTAAGATTCTCTGCAGCTATTTGTAAATCCTTTTCGAAGATATCTTTTTTCTTCTTTAGTTGCGTCTTCGTTTGGTCCATAAGCTATTAATAATTTAATTTCTCGTTCTTTTGGTTTAATATTTATCTCTAATAGCCGTGGGCTTATGAATTTCCAACTTTCTAGTAGCTTTTCATGCCTTTTATGCACTAGGAGGCCTACTCCTGGTCTAGCTCTATCTTTGATATTTACTCCCGAAAGATTAAAATATGATTCGGTCCTACATTTTCTATTCCTTGTCCTTTTTTCTTTGTTTCTGTAATGGCCAAAATATCTACTTTGAAATTTTCCATTTCTTCAACTTATTCTAACTCTTTTCCATTTATTGCCCTAACTTTCCCTGTTCCAAAAATCACAGTCCGTGCTCGTTTCCAAGTTCGTCTTCCAAAGATCAAGCCGATTATATTTCTTTTACTTCTCTGAATCAGGTTTTTTGGATAAGCCCACTTTACCCTAAGTAGATGGTGCGGCTGCCATACTGAGGCCCCCTACCAGGCCTTGTTATTTTCTGTCAGGGTTAACTCCATTAGCCTTTAGTTATTCAAGACCAGCCTGCAAGGCAGCAGGTTGTTATTTTCTGTCATGGTTAACTCCCTTAGCCTTTGGTTATTCAAGACCGGCCTGCAAGGCAGCAGGATGTTTTCTGTCAGGGTTAACTTCCTTAGCCTTTGGTCAACCAAGACCCGCCTGCAAGGCAGCAGGAGACTTGTGGAGGGCGGGATCATCTACTCCCCGTACAGGTGTACCTGTCCACTGCCCGGGTGTTGAACTCTGAAGGTGTATATTTTGAGAGAGAGTGGGTGTGTTTGTGTGTGTGTGTTTGTATGTGTGTGTGTGTTTGTGCACGCACGTCTGAGCTCATAATGGGTGCATGTGTGAAAATATGTGTTGAACTCTAAAGGTGTATTGAGAGAGTGTATGTGTGTGTATTTGTGTGTGTGTTTGTGTGTGTGTTTGTATGTGTATGAGAGTGCGCACGTGTGTGTTTGTGCACGTGTGTGTTTGCGTATGATGAGTTCCAAATGTGTGCGTTTGTGAAAATACGTGTTGAACTCTGAAGGTGTATTGAGAGTGTGTGTGTGTATTTGTGTGTGTACGTTTGTGTGTGTGCGTGTGTGTGTATGTGTGTGGTGAGCTTTTAATGTGTGAGTGTGTGAATATATGTGTTGAACTTTAAAGGTGTATTGAGAGATAGTGTGTGTGTATGTTTGTATGTATGTGTGTGTTTGTGCGTGTTTGTATGTGTATGCTGAGTTTATAATGTGTGCGTGTGTAAAAATATGTGTTGAACTCTGAAGGTGTATATTTTCAGTGTGTGTGTATATGTGTGTAAACAACTCTCTACGTGTGTGATTGCATTTGTACGTGACGAATGTGTGTGTATTTGTATGTGTGTATATGTGTATGTGTGTGTGTTATTTTACGCTTGAATCCATGTATTTTGACTGCTATTAAGGTATTGTTTTTTTCAATTCACCAGTTCAATGGCGAAATCAAAATGAAAAACCTAGCTATCCACCTACTTACCTACCTAGCCATCTACCTACCTACCTACCTAGCTATCCACCAACCTACTAAGCCATCAACCTATCAAACTACATAGCCATCCACCTACCTACCTAACTAGCCATCCACCTACCTACCTAGCCATCTATCTATTAACCTATCTAGGCATACATCTACCTACATAGCAACCTACCTACCTACCTACCTAGCCATCAACGTATCTACCTACCTTGTCATCCACCTACCTACCTACCTAGCTAATCCACCTACCAACCTACCTAGCTATCCACCTACCTACCTACCTAGCCATTCATCTACCAAACCTACCTAGCCATCCAGCTACCAACCTTTGCTACCTAGCCATCCAGCTACCAACCTACATAGCTATCCAGCTACCAACCTACCTAGCCATCCAGCTACCAACCTACATAGCCATCCACCTACCAACCTACCTAGCCATCCAGCTACCAATCTACCTAGCCATCCACCTACCAACCTACCTAGCCATCCAGCTACCAACCTACCTAGCCATCCAGCTACCAACCTACATAGCCATCCAGCTACCAACCTACCTAGCCATCCAACTACCTACCTATCTAGCCATCCACCTACCTACCTATCTAGCCATCCACTACCTACCTATCTAGCCATCCACCTACCAATCTACCTAGCCCCCTACCTTCCTATCCAGCCATCCACCTACCTACCTATCTAGCCATCCACCTATCAATGTACTTAGCCCCCTACCTACCTATCCAGCCATCTACCTACCAACCTACATGATTGGTTGACTAGGCATCGTCCACACACTGCAAGACGTAGCCTCTGCAGATGTCTTCCAGTAAGCGGTGTGCCTGCTTCCCCTCTGCCACAGGGGTATCGGTATTCCAGAGACAAGGTTTCCGCCTCTCAGCCAAAAGATTGTTGGTTCAAGACCCGCTGGTTTTCGTAGAATTTATTTAACTCTGTCCGGACTGCCCTGTAAACGGCGAAGGGATCTATCTTTAACATGCCCAGAGTACTGTGATCTGCAAACGGGACCTCCTTTTTATCATCCATTCCGGATGGAAAAGGTGTCTATTCACCTACCTGGAACAGAAAAGGGGAGGGGGAGGGTAAGGTATACACACAAAAACTATAGAAAGACGTGTGAACGCCAATGCACGAACACACGACCTTTTGGTTGACTGGCAGACCTCTGGACCACTGCGTACCACCCCCTCCCTATCACCATCCCCAAATCTAAGAAAAACAACAAAACCCAGACAGTTATGGTAGCTTAAATCAGCTCTCCAGTTATTTTTTTAGCATTATTAGGTCCAGCACTCTTCCGTGATCTCAACAATGTTGGTAATTGAACCGATTCACAATTCCGTATTGATGGCAATGGAAGTAGCTCACATAGTTTTTACAGACGGATTTGATTTGATTTGATTTGATTTGATTTGATATGATTTGATTTGATTTGATTTGATTGATTTGATTTTACCCACAACCATAACTAAGCTGATCTCGGAGGTTTTCAATTGTGCCCAGATTGCCCTGTAAAACAAGTGATCTTTAACATGCATGCAATGTTGTGATCTGCATACGGGTCTTCGGCTCTTATCGTCCGCCTTCGATGGGACTAGGTGTCGATCCATCTGCCTAGACCAGGGGGGTGTGCGTTTTACTTTTTTTTTAAAGACAACAACAACAACAACGACAACGACAACGACAACGACAACGACAACGACAACAACGACAGCAACAACGACAACGACAACGACAACGACAACGACAACGACAACGACAACGACAACGACAACGACAACGACAACGACAACGACAACAACGACAGCAACAACGACAACGACAACGACAACGACAACGACAACAACGACAACAACGACAGCAACAACGACAACGACAACGACAACGACAACGACAACGACAACGACAACGACAACGACAACGACAACGACAACGACAACGACAACGACAACGACAACGACAACGACAACAACAACGACAACAACGACAGCAACAACGACAACGACAACAATGACAACAAAAGCATATCTAGCCTAACATCAACATCAAGTTTTTCGTCAGGCCTCGTCCATCCTTAATTGGGTGACAATTCAACGTAAAATTTACAATTAGTATTTTTCTTTTATTTATTTTCGATTTTGTTTCTGATCCTTTGTAGTTATGAGTGCCAAGATTTGCATTTTCTTCCTTTTTTCGATTCAGAACCCTAACAAAACAAACTCCTTCGCCTTTCACTTAGTTACAACTGCAGTGTACGTTCATTATCTCCTATCGCTGATACTAGTTTTGTAGTGGCGTGAAATATCGGAGATATCTTCACTTTTTTTAGGACTCAAGCTTCGACAGCATATATCTGCAAGTGTTATCTGGCATTTCAGATAAGTCGTTTGCTCTATCCCCTTAATTGAACCGATACATTTGTAAATTGTGTACATTTCGCACTTTTATTGTAAATGTGTGCCTTGTTGATACTTCCTTTCATTCATTCTCTATCATTGTTTTCTTTCTAGATTTAGACACAACCTAGTTTTATCCTCTTCTTCCATTCTTGCTTCCAATACTCACACCTCTCTCTCTCTCTCTTTCTTTCCTTCTCTCTCTCTCTCTCTCTCTCTCTCTCTCTCTCTCTCTCTCTCTCTCTCTCTCTCTCTCTCTCTCTCTCTCTCTCTCTCTCTCTCTCTCTCTCTCTCTCTCTCTCTCTCTCTCTCTCTCTCTCTCTCTCTCTCTCTCTGTCTCTCTCTCTCTCTGTCTGTCTCTCTCTGTCTGTCTCTCTCTCTCTCTCTCTCTCTCTCTCTCTCTCTCTCTCTCTCTCTCTCTCTCTCTCTCTCTCTCTCTCTCTCTCTCTCTCTCTCTGTCTCTCTCTCTCTCTCTCTCTCTCTCTCTCTCTCTCTCTCTCTCTCTCTCTCTCTCTCGCCTTTTATTATTACTTACTTATTTTCATATTTTTATTTCATTCATTTTTTCTAGATCTGAACATTCCATTCTCGCTCCTATATACTTTTTCACTTTCCCTCCTACTCATTCTTCTTATCATCACCGTCTTTTTTTTTCTTTCTTCCTCCTTTTGATTTTCTTCTAACATCACACTGTGTGATGTCTTAATTAGTGTTTAGATCTATATCTAGATTCGAGATGTTTCTCGTTTGTTGTCTGACGAATGGTTATACACGAAACGTCACGTGTTTGTTTTGTCTTAGTTGGTGGAGTTGTCATTTATTGTCGCTTTTCACCTTTGACTTCACCCCCCTCCCCCTGTGGCTCCTTTGTATTGTTCCCTAAGCAAGGAACCATGATAACGCTGCACAGCTATGTAATTAACCATTATAGTTTGCTACTATTAAAGCAGGGGTCGATGGATGGCACACATCCAACCAAACTTGGTCTGTCCCACCACCAAGGAGATATCACGACAGTCAAAGAGATCGATAATTCGTGTGGATCCGAGATTCGTCTTTTGGAATACACAGGAACCAAGGAAATGAATAATTAACTCCCCTTGGCCCTTGGTTTAATTCAATGATGAGGACGTCGATAGGCATTCATCGATGCGTATCTCTGACGTCACTTTTATCTGACACTGTCTTGCCCCGTTTTTGAACTCATAACATTAACAGACTCTCAACGCATTAAGTTCACGGCAAGGCGAATGGTGTTGACACAGAGGTCGCGGGTTCAATCCCCATGGTGGCCAATTTGTTTTTTTTCCTGTATGTTCCTTGTATTTGTCTTGTCTTTGTTCCTGAGGGGCTTTAGTTATTTAGTATTTAGTGTCATTTCCTTCGTTTTCTACATGCCTTTTGCCCTACTGTTTGTCTAAGACTTGCTTCTGTTTCTGTTCCTTTATCTACAATGGGCCTAAAAGCCTATGACACAGATGGTTGTAAGGTTTGAAAATGAATTCTTGTACACGTTGTTTAGATATTGTTCAGTGGTCTGCGCGTTTGTAATGCTAGTTGAATGGAAGCTCGTTCCATTTTGGAGCTGTGCGTTACGCAAATGTGTAGTTGTCGATGTTACACCTAAGTTGGCATATGAAGTAATTTCAAAGGGATGTCCGCAAAATAATATTATGCCTCTTTTTAATCAGTTTGATGTTTATCTATTCATCTTGGACATGTTTGACCATGTGTTTCGTCGCTTCTACTTTACTACTACTTCCACTACCAAACTTATTTTTAAAACGCTACCAACAACCCCGACCGAAATCGCCTGAATTGTGGCTATGGGTAAGAAATCATGCCAAATCAAACTATTGCAACATGGCGGATGCTGTGTCCTATGAAATCCGTCTCCCTTGTCTGTCATGGAATTACAACATTATGTCCAATGAAATCCGTCTCCTTGTCTGTCATGGAATTACAACATTATGTCCAATGAAATCCGTCTCCCTTGTCTGTCATGCGATTACAACACTGTGTCCAATGAAATTCGTCTCCCTTCTCTGTCATGCAATTACAACATTGTGTCCAATGAAATCCGTCTCCTTTGTCTGTCATGGAATTACAACATATGTCCAATGAAATCCGTCTCCCTTGTCTGTCATGCGATTACAACACTGTGTCCAATGAAATCCGTCTCCCTTGTCTGTCATGGAATTACAACATTATGTCCAATGAAATCCGTCTCCCTTGTCTGTCATGGAATTACAACATTATGTCCAATGAAATCCGTCTCCCTTGTCTGTCATGCGATTACAACACTGTGTCCAATGAAATTCGTCTCCCTTCTCTGTCATGTTACAACATTGTGTCCAATGAAATCCGTCTCCTTTGTCTGTCATGGAATTACAACATATGTCCAATGAAATCCGTCTCCTTGTCTGTCATGCGATTACAACACTGTGTCCAATGAAATCCGTCTCCCTTGTCTGTCATGGAGTTACAACATTATGTCCAATGAAATCCGTCTCCCTTGTCTGTCTCCAACATTATGTCCAATGAAATCCGTCTGTCATGGAATTACAACATATGTCCAATGAAATCCGTCTCCCTTCTTGTCTGTCATGCAATTACAACACTGTGTCCAATGAAATCCGTCTCCCTTGTCTGTCATGGAATTACAACATTGTGTTCAATGAAATCCGTCTTCCTTGTCTGGCATGGAATTACAACATTGTGTTCAATGAAATCCATCTCCCTTGTCTGTCATGGAATTACAACATTGTGTCCAATGAAATCCGTCTCCCTTGTCTGTGATGGAATTACAACACTGTGTCCAATGAAATCCGTCTCCCTTGTCTGTCATGGAATTACAACACTGTGTCCAATGAAATCCGTCTCCTTCTCTGTCATGCAATTACAACACTGTGTCCAATGAAATCCGTCTCCTTGTCTGTCATGGAATTACAACATTGTGTCCAATGAAATCCGTCTTCCTTGTCTGTCATGGAATTACAAGATTCAGGTCGAGTTAGGACTCAGTAGTCCGGAGACAAGGTGTCGGTCTCTCAACCAAAAGATCGTGTATTCAAATCTGGGTTGTTGAAACAGTTTTGGGTTGTTTTTTTTCAAATAAAACCAAACACCTCCCCGACCCTCGCCCTCCCCAGTCCAGGTAGGTGGATCAATACCTAGCCCTGTCGGAGATGGATGAGGAAAAGGCACCTTAAAGACCCCTTGGCTGTTTAGAGGGCAGCCCAGGGCAAAATTCACAATCCTGTCCACAAAAAAACCCAACAAACCCTGAGATCTCCTTTGATGTGGATCTGAGTATGATCAAATAAAGCCTCTATAATGGCATTACAAAATTTACTTCGTTGTAAAAAAAAACAACCCGGCTATTTAGATAGTTCTCACTGCCACATGTCTTCGTTATTTGTCTGTTTTATTGCTAATAGATCTAGATCTAGATCTCTTATATTATCTTCTTTGTCATACTAATCCTTTCTGTGTTTCTTCTGACATCACACCGTGTGATGCCTTGATTAGTATTTAGATCTAGATTTTAGATATTTCTCATTTGTTGTCTGACGAAGGGATATACTCGAAACGTCACGTATTTGTTCTGTCTTTATTGGTGGAGCTGTCACACTTTACTGTAGTTTTCCACCTTTGTCTTCATCCCATTGTGGCTCCTTTGTATTATTTGACATAGTTGAATGTTGGTATACCTCTTTCAGCGGAATGAGAGTAAATAATGGTATATAGTTTTGTCTAGTCCACTCTACACGTCAAACGCATGGTGGATTTCAACAGATGAAATGGTAGCGATACAAATACGACATAGAATTGAATAGATGGAAGAAAAAAAAACTATGGATCTCTGTAGTTTCCATCCTACCAATAACACGCAGGTTGTGAGTGATTGCGTGCGTGTGTGTTATGTGTGTGTGTGTGTTATGTGTGCTTTAATACGTGTTTTAAAACGTGGGTGTATGTATGTGTTTATGTGTATGCGAGTGTGTAAGTCCGTGTATATGTTGTTGTGGATGTGTATGTGTGTGAGGATATGTGTGTGAGAGAATATGTCTATGTGAGGGTGTGAGTGTTGTGTGTGAATTTGTATGTATGCGTGTGCATGTAAATGTGTGTGTGGGGGATGTACAAGTGTGTTTGTGGATATGTGTGTGTGCGTGTGTGTTTGTGTGTATGTGAGCATGTGTGTGATCATGTGTGTGTGTATGTGAGTGTGAGCATGTGTGTGATCATGTATATGCGTGTATGTGTGTATATATGTGAGCGTGTACACGTGAGGCATGTTGTATGTATGTGAGTGCATGTACACGTGAGGTCCCACACCAGAGTGTCTGAGTGTATATGTGTGTATGTGTGTGTGATCATGTGTGTGTGCATGTGTGTATGTATGTGAGTGCATTCGTGTACACGTGAGGTCCCACACCAGAGTGTCTGAGTGTATATGTGTATGTGTGTGTGTGGGGGGGTTTGTGTGTTGAATCATGATGCATGTGTGAGCATGTGTGTGTGTGAGCATGTGCGTGTGTGTGTGGGATCATGTATGCATGTGTGTGAGCATGTGTGTGTGTGATCATGTGCGTGTGTAGGATCATGTGTGCGTTTGTGATCATGTGTATGTGTGTGTGGGTTTGTGAGTGGGTGTGATCGTGTGTGTGATCATGTATGTTTGTGTGTGTGGATTTGTGTGTGTGATCATATCATATGTGTGTGTGTGTGGGTTTGTGCGTTTGTGTGATCATATGTGTGTATGTGAGTTTGTGCGTGTGTGTGATCATGTGTGTGTATGAGCAGGTGTGTGTATGTGAGGGCGCTCGTGTACACATGAGGTCCCACACCAGAGTGCCTGAGTGTGTATGTGGGTATGTGTGTGTGTGTGTGTTGGTTTGTGCGTGTGAGTGAGCAGGTGTGTGTATGTGAGTGCGCTCGTATAGACGTGATGTCCCATACCAGAGCAGTGGCATGATGCTGGCATGCTCATCACACACACACACACACACACATACACACAAGCTGGCTTGAACTCACCATCACCATCTGTTGCCTCCTGATGACAATCACTTGGACAGAAAGGTGAGGGCTATAACAGTCAGAACCACAGCCCTTTTGTTTCAGTGGTTTGGATTTTTGTTTTGTGTTTTGTTGTTGTTGGGTTGGGGTTTTTTTGTTTCTTTTTCTTTTTTTTTGTACTTTGTATTTTGTTATTGGTTGGGGTTTGTTTGTTGTGAGTTGTGTTTTTATGAATTGCTGTTGGGGATTTTTGTGTGGCGTTTTTAGGGAGAGTTTTTATTTTATTTTTTGTGTTGTTTTATTTCGTTTTGTTTAGGTTGGGTTGTTTTTTGTTTGTTTTGGGTTTTTTTGGAGGGGCGTGGCGTTGGCAGACTGCGTTCTCGCACTGTGACGAGCGGAACCATCAAAATCTGGCATCGTGAATTTGTGTAACCAACCGTATCGTATTTGATCTGTGCATGATACTTTAACTCACCTGTAATAATTAGACACGTGAATCGCACCCAGAGAAAGAGAAACAGAAATCCCCGATCTTTTGTAGACTGGATCTAGTATGGTAATATATAATATATATATATATATATATATATATATATATATATATATATATATATATATATATATATATATATATATATATATATATATATATATATATATATATATATATATATATATATAAGGGTTTGGACTCGATTCGATTTTACCCACACCCACAACTTAAGTGATCTCAGGGTTTTTTTTTATATTTTGCTCGGACTGCCCTATAAACCGCCAAGGGATCCTTAACGTGCACAAAATGTTGTGATCTGCAGACGGGATCTCCCGTTTATTGTCCGTCTCCGATGGGACCAGGTGTCGATCCACTTATCCGGACCAGTGGAGAGGGTGGGGGAGAGCCTTACCATTACAGCTCAGGAGAGCTGGGTCGCATTACCTCGGGGAAATCTTTCGAACCTGTCGGGGCACGCACCCCCAAGCTATTAAGCTGAGAGGCCGACACCTTCTCGTGTCCTACAAGAGCTGTTAGCTGAGAGGCCCACACCTTCTCGTGTCCTACAGAGCTAATACCTGAGAGGCCGACACCTTCTCGTGTCCTACAAGAGCTGTTAGCTGAGAGGCCGACACCTTCTCGTGTCCTACAAGAGCTGTTAGCTGAGAGGCCGACACCTTCTCGTGTCCTACAAGAGCTGTTAGCTGAGAGGCCGACACCTTCTCGTGTCCTACAAGAGCTGTTAGCTGAGAGGCCGACACCTTCTCGTGTCCTACAAGAGCTGTTAGCTGAGAGGCCGACACCTTCTCGTGTCCTACAAGAGCTGTTAGCTGAGAGGCCCACACCTTCTCGTGTCCTACAAGAGCTGTTAGCTGAGAGGCCGACACCTTCTAGTGTCCTACCAGGAAGTGAAAATAACGTTGACAGTAACGCATGCACCTTGACATGAAGTTGAGATTTCATCACGTCGACCTAGACCTATTGGGTGCTGCAGGAATCGTAAAGCAAACACTAGTGTTGGAGAAAAGAAATGAAGAAACAGACAAACAGCCAAACAAAATATCATATTTCAACAAACTAAATTACTGAATGTAAATCAATTTAAAGACAAAGATGAAATTGGATTTATAATTCGTATTTCTGCACAAAGTGCAGACTCACATAATGCATTTCCCAGGACGTTGAGCCTCCATGATACATAGTAAGGAGGCTTAGCCAAGAGGTCATTTAATTCAGAGTGCTTCTCAACTCCTTGGAGAGCATACTGTACGGATGACTGTAGAACGCTTCATTCTCTAAGAGATGTGTCTCTGACTATAGCTGGGTACTCATCCACACATGTATCACGTGTGTAAAGCAGAGGAGAAACTAAGAGTTCAACGTCATGAAATAAACCACGGCCATCCAGGCTTTTCAACCAGTGTAATCGTAACTTCTCATTCTCCTTCTCATTCACCTTCTCATTC
>JAXRKP010000693.1:120000-122500 GCA_037039925.1 Doris montereyensis | reverse complement strand
TTTGGATTTCCCCATCCCCTCTCTTGTTTTGGTTAGATCCCCCATCCCCTCTCTTGTTTTGGTTAGATCCCCCCCCCTCTCTGTGTTTGGTTAGATCCCCATCCCTCTCTTGTTTTGGTTAGATCCCCCCATCCCCCTCTTGTTTTGGTTAGATCCCCCCTCATCCCCTCCCCCTCTTGTTTTGGTTAGATCCCCCCATCCCCTCCTTCTTGTTTTGGTTAGATTTCCCCCATCCCCCTCTTGTTTTGGTTAGATTCCCCCCCCATCCCCCCTCTTGTTTTGGTTAGATTCCCCCCCATCCCCCTCTTGTTTTACTCGAAAACAACTTGAAAAAAATGTTCAGCCTGTCGGGTTTAAACCCACGACGTTTTGCTTGAGAGGCCGACAGCTTGCATTTGGACTATCAGATCCCTCATTCCCCTCCGGCAACGCCAACGGCCAACCAAACACATACACGCACACATGATACACGACATACACACATGCGCACACACACATTTACCACACACACACACGAACATACACACATATTTACGACACACACACACATACACACACATTTACGACACACACACACAAAAACATACACACACATTTACCATACACACACAAACATACACACATTTACGACACACACACACACATACGCACACACATTTACGACACACACACACACCCAAGGCACACACGTGCGCACACACTTCCACGACAAACATACGAATATGACACAACATATCCACACATACAACACGCACACACAAGACAGACATATGCATATATATCCCATACATGCGCACACACATACGAGTCACAAACACATACGACACACACGTACATACGACGCATGCACACACATAAAACACACACAAACATAAAACACGCGCATAAATGCATTGACATATATCACACGCACACACACACACACACAGACAGACAGATATACGGCACAAAACGACATAAATACATACGACATACGCATACTCATATAATAAATTATGACATAGGCACACATATTATGACACTCGGCCATACATACCACATGCGCATACACGTATGACACACACAATGCGATACACACACACATAGACTACACACATACAACACACACACACGCTAGAAATGCAAACACATACGTCACACAAACATACGCACGACAAACAAACAAACGCACACACGACACATCCACACATACAGCACCTATATCCACGGCACACAAACATGACATACACGACACACACACATGACATACACACACTACACACACACATGACAACACACTACACACAAACATGACATACACACACTACACACAAACATGACATACACACACGGCACACAAACATGACATACACACACGACACACAAACATGACATACACACACTACACACAAACATGACATACACACACTACACACAAACATGACATACACACACTACACACAAACATGACATTGACACACTATACATGAAACATGACATACACACACTACACACAAACATGACATACACACACGACACACAAACATGACATACACACACGGCACACAAACATGACATACACACACGACACACAAACATGACATACACACAAACTACACACAAACATGACATACATCCACGACACACAAACATGACATACACACACTACACAAACATGACAACATCCACGACACACAAACATGACATACACACTACACACAAACATGACATACACACACTACACACAAACATGTCATACATCCACGACACACAAACATGGCATACACACACGACACACAAACATGACATACATCCACGACACACAAACATGACATACACACGGCACACAAACATGACATACACACACTACACACAAACATGACATACAACCACGACATACAAACATGACATACACACACGACACACAAACATGACATACACACACGACACACAAACATGACATACACACACGAGACACACACACACACGCTCACACATACGCATACACACAAATGACACTCATTCTCTCCAAACCATCACTGACAGTGACACTGACACTCCTCGCAGTTTCCAAATGACTCACAGTTGTAAACTCACAAGGGGAGTTAACCCATAAAATTACAATAACCAGATGCTCGTAAAAACATTTCCTCTAATTATTCAAATGTTATTTTATAGAAAACTCGTTTGTAATGAATATTTGTGGTTTTCCATACAGTGTCTGCCTGCACTCAGGTAGTTTAAACTATACGCAGCTGTTGCGTTAATCGCTTTTGTTAATTCATAATTTTTTTTTTAAATAAAGGAATTATGATAATAATACGAATAGGTCTAGGTCTAGAATGAAGGTAGCCAGGTTATTTTCGAAAATAAAAGCTTACATGTTGTACTGTTTGTCTGCTTGAAAGTGTCATTATAAAAGAAAAAGCGATTGTTTTCATTCACTGGTGTGTTTGGCATTGTTTCTTTCTATCTACCGCTACTACCACGTATTGTATGTATGTATGTATGCATATACGTA